>JBCNJP010009184.1:0-31993 GCA_039602395.1 Deinandra increscens subsp. villosa
ATAGCTTGCCATTCGCTAGTTCAACTATATACTTAGCACTCAAAGGGGTTTGCTTAGCCTTTATTAGTCTACATAATTTATTGGAGATAAAACTCTTTTCCGCGCCAGAGTCAAATAGAACATTCGCAAAGTAATTGTTGAGAAGGAACTTACCAGTTATGACGTTAGTGTCATTCCTCGCTTCACCCGAACTTATGACAAATGATCGACCACATCCACCATTCCCACCATTTCCACTGTTGTTCCCACCAGCCATTACTGTTGTCGTGGTTTTTGTTGTTGTTGCCAGAGTTTTTATTCATCTTTTTCAGCTGGGGGCAGTCTTTCTTCATGTGCCCTGGTTTCCCGCACTCAAAACAGCCACGCGGGTTGTCATTGGTGTTGTTGTTGTTGGCTCGCTTCTGAAGCTTGCCCCAGCAATTCTTAGATTTGTGGCCGGGCTTGCCACATCTCTCACAGTTACCACTCGTGTTACAGTTGCCGGAATGGTGAATGTTGCATCGGCTACAGAAGGGTAACCTTCCTTTATAACCACATTGGCCTTGACCACCGCATCTGATTGTTGCCACCGTTGCTGTTGCCATTATAACCCCTACAGTGGTCATGACGCTTGTTGGAGTGATGTGAGTTTGAGGACCTCCCTGCAAGATTTCCAGCTCCGGTGATAACCGGCTTTTCTTCACACTCTTTTTTTACCGTCAAGAGCAGTCATGGCGGCCTTCTTAGGTGGTAGAGTCCCCTGCTCTACAGCCTGGTCAGTCGGTTTGTGCGACAGCCGGATCGCCTGTTGCACATTGGCAGGGTTTGAAGCAGTAACCATGCCCTTGATTTGTGGAACGAGGCCGTCCACGTAACGCTCAATCTTCTTGTAATTTGCATCCACCATGGTTGGACACAGAACTGAGTACTCGTGATAACGAGCTGTGTAGTTTTCAATCTCAGAACCCAACATTTCCAAGTTTTGAAACTCGACTTCCAATCTCTTCAGCTGATCACTGGTGTAGTATTATTCCATGATTGTGTCCTTAAATTCCTGCTAGGTCATGGCATTGGCAGCGTCCAGCCCGTGCATCTGGATTTGAGCAATCCACTAAGTAAGGGCGGAGTCTTCTAAGGTGCCTGTTGCATACTTCACTCGGTCCCCGTTGGGAGAGTTACACATGGAGAAAACCTTCTCTGACTTTTCCAGCCAACGGAGCAGCCCACTGCCCCTTCATTATCCTTGTACATCATGGGTTTGCACCCCATGAACAATTTGAAGGAACACTAATTTTGTCCTGAATTCATTATAAAAATTTGTTGGGTGTAGAATCCAGCAAATCAAATAATAAAATTTGAACCAACGGGACACACTAAGGTTCGTGTCCTCAGAGATACAGATTAACTTTTTATACCAAAAACCTCTTAGTGCAAATATAATGTAGTGAAAATTAATAAAAATGGGGGGTTTGTGAATTTTTTGAGAAAATATTAAAAAATCTAACAGAATGTCGAAACGGTCGTTTCAGGATCTTTCGCGGCCGTTTTGGACTTCTGTGAAAAAAATAAAATATTTTTTTTGGTTTTTCTTTTTAACTAATTATAAAAACTAAAGATTGAAGGAAACGTTAACTAAAGATTAAAAGACAATTCAAATACTAGATAAATAATTCCAACACACAGGCAATTTCTTGTTTTCGACTCGACTTACGATCATTAACGGTTATGATGCAGTGATCTTTTTATAAAATGGTTTGTATCAGTTCTAGACGTCACGTCGAACCATTCTGACATCCACTCCATCTAATGTCTAACCAAACGCAGTTCATTGATTAGAGCCAACCCGCTACTCTAATCTCGAGCGTCGTTCTGATCTTAGCGTGCGGGTTGCAAGTAACAAAAGAACCGATTATAATTAACCACACACGTCGTTCGGTGTGTTCAACTAGATTAGGTGAGTCTATAACGAATTTAAATTCATAGACAAACTTAAACCGTTATTTGTTCTTTTTATCAATATTAAGAACGTTTTAGGGTTTTAAAATTGATGAACTTTATTAGATTATTAATAAAGTGGCGAGTTTTATTAATAAAACCAATGTATACCGGAGAAGAATCCGGGTTTAGGTCAAGAAGCACATAAACAAATTATTCACAAATTTGATCATATAAACGTTTCACGAGTCAAACTCCAAGAATCCAAACCTACGTTAGAACTAAAAGTAGATTACCCTGACATGATGACAAAATCAATCAAACTAAACTCACAACGCATAAAAGAAAAACTTACGAACAAGAAAATAAAATAAACTTGAAGCAAAATTAGATCTTTCGAAGGTTCCTGCAGCCGTCGCAGTCCTACTTCACAATTCAAAGACTATTCCCCTTTTATTAGTTCCTCTCATGAGCCCATCGAGCTTGCCCAATTAATTCTTGTTAGTTGATGTCGAGGGCTGTGAAGCCCAGTAGCAATCCACAAGTAAAACTTGTTATAATGAGAAAATGTATTCTTTCGACTTCCGTCAATACGCCCAAGCATCCATGGTGCCCATATGCATATTTCCTTTTCATTCGTTATGATGTTAGATAAATGGCTCATGGTTCATAAAATATGATTATGTCGCTTGACTCGTGAATGTGTCATGGAACAGGTTCAACTTAATGACATCAAATTAGCTTGTTTTCTTCATGACCTTTAATCCACAAATTCGAAACGACCGTTTTAGCATTCTACCGAATCTTTTCTTCAATTTCATCGGTGTGTTTTGTTTGCCTCTTAACTCATTCCAAGCTACTCCAATATCAATCATAATGAATCCATAAGACCTCCTGACTGCTTTGCGCCTACAAATCAATAAAAACCCCCAAAGTAGATTCCATTCCGTAAAAACTAATATTTACAAAATACTACGATATGAACAAGAAAAATGCATGAAATATGAATAAAATGAGTGTTAAAAATATGATAAACTATGCCTAAAAATGCAACTAACAAAATGAATTTCCATCCTTGAGTTACAAGGAGTTGCTTAGAGATAATACCCAATATTTATTTTATCGATTCTTACTTAGTGTTGGTATTGTTGTTGTTGTTGTTGTTGGGCTAGTTAGCCAGGGCTGCAGTAATCCTCCGATTGATTAGGTTCTGTATCTGGGCTGGTGTCATTTGCTGAGGGTTTCTGCGTGAGGGCATGGTTCTGATAAAACATACAATCATTAATGAATAATATGTCCATATTAAATTCATTACACATATCATAATTGCCCATACAATTATTTTCACACAATCCATGGTGTAAAGAGAAAGAAAAATAAGAGACAAAACATCCAGAAATGTATAATCAAATAGAAGGAAACGAAACAAGTGAGAAATAAAGATAACCAAAGTAGAATAAATCAGGAATCGGTGATGGTAGAATCATCATCAGAGTCCCCTGCTGGCTCCCCCTCGGGGTCATCCATCAGTGTCACTAGTTATAGCGAACTAGGAATTTTTGTTTTTACAAAAAGAAAAGATTTCTAGACTGTAACTATTTTATGACTCATTAGTTACACACACTCCCAAAAACGCATTTTTTTGTTAAATAATGTTGACCCCACGTGCCAAGAGCAATACTCATGTAGATTTATTTTGTTTTGTTGTATGTATGTCTGTCTGGGATTAAAAGTTATGGCACCATCCGACAATACCCGCGGCAAGAAGGTTTTGAAAAAAGAGCCCACAAGAACGAAGCATCATCATCCAACCCAGCTGCCCCGTATACCCGAGAGGACTATGAACGGGAACGAGATCTCATTGCGACCCGTCTACCCCATAATGACTTTAGTTGGATTAGGGTCACTACCTTTTGGCTCCTAGAAAAATACCACATGTCACCTTTTCAACCCTCCACAACCATTCAACCTGAAGCAGGTAGTCGTCGGTATCCTTGCTGGTCTTGAGAATACGATGAGGAAAGTTAGGATACACCGGGACATGGAGCAACAGGACATTCACCGACTGGAAGAGACCATGGTAACAAAAAAAACGCACAATGACTTGGCGTGGGAAGTTCATGGCATGAGGGAAGCGCTCTATGACCTCAGCGCTCGTCCTGACCCTACTGTCATGATGCAGCAGTTTCAAGAAGCTCTAGCCACCATAGCAACCCAACAGGTGACCATTAATAACCTGACTGAACAGCTGGCGACTGTGAAAGAACTATTGGGAGTTCCCATACCAGTAGTCCCCATCCAAGCAGTGGCACTAATGGATAAAGACCCGGAAGAGGATCCTGAGGAAGACCCGTAAGAGGAACCTGAGGAGGAGTTCCAGAGGCACCGATGGATGACCCCGAGGGGGAGCTAGCAGGGGACTCTGATGATGATTCTACTATCACCGATTCCTGATTTATTCTACTTTGGTTATCTTTATTTCCCACTTGTTCCGTTTCACTCTGTTTGATTATACAATTCTGGATGTTTTGTTTAGTTTTAATGGTTTGAAATTTTTGGGATAATTGTGGTTTGAATTCAAATATTTATAATGGATATTATAAAGATTGTGTCTTCTTTTTTTTATCTTTACACCATGGATTGTGTGAAAATAATTGTATGAGCAATTATGATATGTCTAAAGAAAGTTAATATGGACATATTATTCATTGATGGTTGTATGTTTTATCAGAACCATGCCCCCACGCAGAAACCCTCAGCAAATGACACTAGCCCAAATACAGAACCTAATCAACCAGGGGATTGCTGCAGCCCTGGCTAACCAGCCCAACAATAACAACAACAATAACAATAGTAAGTAAGCATCGATAAAATAAATATAGGGCTCTGATACCATGCTGATTTTAATGTTTTTAGTGTTTCCTTGAAATGCATTTACTCTGCCTTTTTATTTAATACTTAGTAGTTGGCATTGTAACTAATGACTCGAGTCCTGGTCTGGATCACACCCCACATGGTAAAACTCCGTTAGTGGTAAATTGGGGGTGTGACAGATTGCTATCAGAGCCACTGGTTACAGCGAACTAGGAATTTTTAATAACCCCCCAAAATCAAAATTTGACAAAATAAAAAAGTTTTAACAAGAAGTTGCTTACATAGTCAATACGTGATTGATCATTTAACCACCCTTGCTTCTCGGCCTTATAATGCGACATTTGAGTATCGGGATTTTTCTAGCAATATAAACACTACCATTAAAACTAATATAAAACAACAACAAAGTAATTATAAGGCATAGTGTTCACAAAACATGTTTGATACAAGAACATAGATTACAAAAGTATATGGCTCTAACTCCAAAATTGTTTTAATATTTTTTTCTCGGTGTCAATATTCCCATGAATCCTACAAGCCCCAAGCAACGCACCTTAAAATTCATGAGAAGAAAACAGAATGGCAAGATCTAAACTTGAACAACAATGGTCAAGATCTACCTATTTTTCTATAAATTATACTACTACATTAACAACAATAACATATGGGTTAAAAAGTGTGAATCTTACTAGTTGGAAATAATGATTAGCTATAGATCGGGATCCCCCTCTGCTCACATTAAGTTGTTTTCCTCTGTTCAATTTCATTTGCTCACTATATTTCTAAAAAAATAAAAGTGGGCATACATATTAGAATGAAGAAATAAAATAGGAAATAAATCACAAATAGTTGTTATGATTTTTACAAAATAAACTTAGCTACTCACCTGTGCTTTTTTTCATCTCCCAGTAGTCGCAGAGACAATTCGAATCTTCTTCACTCTTACAGTCTGAGTAGGCTCTTTGATGGAACAACAACTTCCACTACCAATGACTCTGTAGGATCTTCTACATGCTGAGCAGGCTATTCTACAAGCTGATGTGCACGAGAATCAACATGTTCTGCATAAGAACCATATCATAAATCAGTTGAATAATGATCAAGTTAATTTATTTTGTCATTTTTATAAATCACATGCTATAACCTTTGATGGAGGGAGTGTTAATATTATCGTTGTGTATTTCTTTAATGAAACACTTTAAAATATTTTATGCAATTTGAGAACACTGTGAAAAATGATCGAGCACTTGATGGTGTTCATTTCATTTGTGCTAATTCTTTTGGTTTAAACTGTCTAAGAGAAGAAATATAAAAGGGTTTAGGTTTTGGTTGAATAGATTATAACCATTTTTCATCAATGAAAGATGTTTATATGCAAATGTTAATTTACAATAGGTATACGCTAACTTGGAATTATAGCGAAAACCCGTCTAACCTGACCCTAACAACCCAAAACCAGATTATGTTGACCCATTAATAACCTTACCTCTAACCGAACACAAGTTGTCGATTTTAATGAAAACAAATCTATATATTTACGAGTAGTTGTAGTTGTACTGTTGTTAGCCTTGCGCCTACGGTTTGCGCGTTGTGTTCCAAAGGCAGCCAACTGAGTTTCAGGTCCGGTGGACTCTTGTTCGGTCCTTGTTCCTGTAAAGACCATCGTTAACAACATCAACATCAATTTCCACATCATTTTACATAAATAAGTATTAATACTTAGCTTTATTATGGATATTATGGATGCTACAATCATCTAAACATATTTATTAATGTACTCAGCTATTTAAGTGTGCACCTTATATTGATTTTTTCTAATTTTTTTTTGGGGTTTGCTGTATGATTATATATTGTAACACGAACCTTGAATTTTTTGGTATTGCCTCTTGTTTTATATTGATTTTGTCAATTTTTGTGTGGTTGATTTACGGTTGAGCAAGAATTAAGGTTCAGTGATTTGAATGAATTCATTAACTTTATCAAAACAATAATTTTGAAATGTTGGCTTTTGTGCCTTTTGAACTTCAAGTCAAGGCAAGGGGAAGCTATTATATTATTGTATATCCATTTGATGCTTCCATGTCTTCATTCTGTTGTATTTTCCTCGTAACTCTCATCAAGTGTTCCATTAAGCACCATATAGCAACTTCAAGATTTGTGGGTTTTGAACAATATCCAGGTCTGACTTCTTCTTTATGGTTGGCTGCAACCGATTGATTTGTTAACGATTAATGGTTTGAGATAATTGAAGAAGTCGTTTCACTGCCCTATCACATGTTTCTGTCATTAATCGGGTACTTGTATCGCGGTTTTCTAAAGATCTTTGATCAAAGTCATCGAATTTGAGATGTAATTGTTTTAGTCAATAATTAACATCAATCTGGTTGTAATTCACCGATAGATGACAGATGAGGATCCGAGGAACATTAGCTCTGGTATTATTGATGTAGACCAATCAATTGAGTTGATTATTGATTTTGTTCATTTAAGGTTATGCTTTCTTGATGTGTTTTTTGAGGTACGAAATTATCAGTTTACAATCTTTCTATGGTGATTTTTGTCATGCATGGTTGAGTCTGTTGGTTTGGGATTTATTTATTTGTAGGTTAATGTCATTTTGCAAGAATATAATTTGATACTAAAAGCAATGCATATTTCAATACTAGAAGCAGAATCACCATCTTTAGGCTATGTGTAATGGGCTTTATGTGGGTGTTATAACCCACAATGGCGTCCCATATAGCCCTCATGGCGCCCCTCCCCCACCCCAGGCGTTATAACCGCCCTTCCCCTCCTTTGGCGTCATATTTAGGCTATCCGTAGTGATAACCCCCCTCCCTTGGGGGTTATGTGTCATGTGGCGAATGACGTGGCAATGGAGGGTTATGAGGTAAGGGTGTAGTGGGGGTTATGAGGATGAGAGAACCAATAGAAAAAAAAAAAAAACATCAAAGGGGAGTGCGTTATGTAGGTAACGCCAGGGACGAAATCTCCTAACATGGCGCCTCGGGGGGTGGTGGAAGGGCACCATGCACCTTTTTGGGGGTGATAACGCCCACTACGGATAGTCTTATAACGCCTCCCCCATTTCTCTCTCTCCTTCTCTGATCTGATTGGTCGATTCTCCCTCACTCCTATCTCATAAGTCACCTTGTATTTCTTATATTTTTTTAAATAAATTGATTTAACATAACCCCACACTCCCACTATAGCACTTATGTTATAAACCTCATTGCCACAAACATGACGCATAACCCCTAAGGGAGGGGGTTATCACTACGTACGTATAGCCTTAGCATTGTATGGGTATAACTTAAGCTTAATAATGTTTTTAGTGAGCATTAATGTATAACTAATTCTGATTGTATGAGTATAACACACGAACATATTATATGCATATAAATTGAATGGAAGAAAAAAAGTTGAACGGAAGAAATAAAGCATACCTGATTGATTGTGAAAATAGGAGCAGGAAGGAGCGATAACTGTTTCTGCGGGCAGAGAAATCGATCAACTGTTAGGTATTGAGGTGTGCGCCGCCCCATTCTTAACCTCCGCTTTGTGTGCAAAAAAATATTCACGGTATGTATTTGATGTAGGGATTTGGATTGATTTTGAAAATCCTTTCCTTATCTTCATTTTCAAGTGCAATTTAATCATTAAAAGAAAAGAAAAAAAAGTTATGGAGGTTTTATTAAAAGAAGAAAGAGTTAATTTCTGTTTGAGTCCCTATGGTTTAAACTTTATAACCCCTTAAGTACGAACTTTCAATTTCTTTTTATTTGTAGCCTGTGGTTTAGCTTTTGTTTTGATTTGAGTCCCTCTCGCTAACACCATCCAATTTAATCGTTAAATGTGAGGGTAGTTTTGGAAAATCACCTACCATGGTTAAAGATCCAATATAAAAAAAACCACGGTTATTTTATTCTCTCCTTACTCTTCGATATAAACCAAAACATATAAATAATACATTTAAGGATTAAATTGATGCCCAGTATATCTCCTAACATCATCCAATTTAATGGTTTTCACGCATTAAAATATGGATGTCTAGTATATCTCTTAAACCAAAACATATAAATAACAAAGAAAAACCCAACAAACAATTACAGTTTGTTTTCATGCATTCAAATCCACCAAACAAAAAAAAAAATCATATGTAGGTCATTGTTTCACGTACAAAACCATTAAGATTATCTGAATCAGATTTCAAGTACCAATAATACTTTTAAAAACACACATCTGTACGAACCATTAAGATTAAACAACAAAAAAAAAAGTGCAGTAGACATCATACGGATCACGTACAAAAGATTAAGATTAAAAACACTTACCGTAGACATCATACAGATCAAAATCGTGATCATCAGCAGCACGAATGCACCAATACTTGAACACCATCATCGCAGGTCACTGTTTCATAGATTGTGGAATGATCGATTTTGTGGAACAGGGTATGGAAGGGTTTTTTGGTGGGAACGATTATGTGAATTTTTTTAATCACCAAATTAGGGTTTAGAGGAGAACGTGCGGCTTATTTTTTTAACCAGGGTATACATGTAGTCATTATTTTAACCAAAGTATGGATTATAAACTGATTTTCCAAAAATGCCCTCATATTTAACGTGAAAACTGGATGGTGTTAGTGGGAGGGACTCAAATTAAAACAAAAATCAAACCACGGGTTACAAATTGATAGAAATTGAAAGTTGGTACTCAATGAGTTATAAAGTTTAAACCACAGGGACTCAAAAGGAAATTAACTCAAGAAGAAAAGAAGAACATGAAGGGGAGTAGGGGACTGGTCCAAGGTTTCTATTCTATGTTATTTATTTTTTTTGATTTTGTATACTTAATTTATTAATTATCTACTAGTTATTATATTTATTATTACCTTACATATACACATATATGATTTATCTTTCTACTCTAATAAATAATTACATTTGAGGACACATGTCATCACTAGATTCCTTCTCATCATAATTTTCCCGCTTCTCTCTCCTATTATATATCAATTCTCTCACTTATTAAATGATAAGAATTTTAAATAATTAAATATCAAAATATAAATTTTCTTATATCAATAAGTTATTATAACTTAATAAATCATAATACGATTTTAATTATATCTTATATTAGTTATATTTATAACTATAATTTCATTACACTTGAATTTTAAATATGAAAGATAACTGGTTTGACTAAAAAAATACAACTCTCTTATCTTCTAGAGAAATTTCATTACTAACAAATTATGAAATTGGATTTCATATTAGTTGTTGTAATTTAGTTATTGTTTGAACTTAGATATGACATGGAGATAATATAAAATAATTATTTTATAGAACATAGATGATATAACATGAAAGTTTAATATTTATTTTAGTTATAGTAAGATTTTTATTTTCTTGAAATATCTTAAATTTATGAGTTTCTTCTCTTTTTCTTGTGTGTTTTTATCAATTTGTGTACTATTTCTTATCAAACGTATTATTTTGTGTTCATCCACCTCCTATGTTAGTTTTGTCTATATACTAGACCTAACAAAGAAGTTTTATTTTTTCCATATAATTGACCAATTTTACTACTTTTCATGTCATATATTACGTGGAGAGTATGTTTGATCATATATATAAATGACATGTTGTTTAGATGTGCATCTAAATCATATACTTTTCAACAAACATGTGTATTGTTGGATTTTTTAATGCTACATATTTTTTGTACCCATTACATATGTTTCTATTTTAGTACATAACAACTTGAAAAAATCAGATAATGTGTTTCTTCTGGTATGAAATTGTGCACCGTTCTCTTTGTGCTTCTTGTAATGTAGTTATTAAAATAATTTTTTTTATGTAAATCTTTAACATGAATTATGTATTAAATTTTTAATAATTAAACCCGTGTAGTACACGGGTTCTATACTAGTTACTATAATATATATATTTTTTTGAACGGCATTGTGAATTGCATTGGAGGAGGAATTTCTAAACAAAAGTTGTTGGAACAAACTCTATATGAAGAATCGATACGGAAGTATATATATATATATATATATATATATATATATATATATATATATATATATATATATAGGGAGAGGATCATTTGAGAACTAATTGGGTTTGAGAACTAAAAAGAACTAATCTTATCCACTAGTTTATATATATGGAAAACCCCCCCATGAATTTGAATGCTCCCCCCTTGAAAATTAGTGACCCAAATTGGTTCTCAAAAGTTCTCAAAAGAAAAAGTTCTCATTTGAACCTAACCCTATATATATATATATATATATATATATATATATATATATATATATATATATATATATAGTGAAAAGTTCATTGTAGACACCCCTATAAGTGTAGACAGGTAGACACCCTTTTTCACCATTAGATCTCTTGATCAAGTGGTTGTGATTAATTTTTTTTTTCTTTTTTTCTTTTTTCTCATTAATTAGAAACTTTCACATGTGAAACAGAGCTATTTCACATGCGAAAGTGTCTACAATGAACCTCACCCTATATATATATATATATATATAGGGTTAGTTTAAAATGAGAACTTTTTGTTTTGAGAACTTTTGAGAACTAAATCTCAACCACAAATTTCAGGGGGGGCCACTACAATTCATGGGAGGGGGGATACATGTAAATAAACTTGTGGCTCAAATTAGTTCTTCTTAGTTCTCAAATCAAATTGGTTCTCAAATGATCATCTCCCTATATATATATATATATATATATATATATATATATATATATATATATATATATATATATATGTTTAGGGTAAAATACATCCAGCAAAAACGCTACATCCATTGCGGATTCATCTGGGGCGTCCATCAAGATCATCCAACAGCCAGGATCTATGGTGTTTCCGCCTATGGTGTTTTATTCCCCCACCGAAAACACCATAGGCGGAAACACCATAGATCCTGGCTGTTGGATGATCTTGATGGACGCCCCAGATGAATCCGCAATGGATGTAGCGTTTTTGCTGGATGTAGGATAACTCGACTCTATATATATATAGGGAGAGGATCATTTGAGAACCAATTGGGTTTGAGAACTTTTGAGAACCATTCTGAGCCACAAGTTATATACAAGGGAATCCCTCCCATGAATTTGAATGCTTCCTCCCCTGAAAATTAATGGCTCAGAATGGTTCTCAAAAGTTCTCAAAGAAAAAAGTTTTCATTTGAACCTAACCCTATATATATATATATATATATATATATATAAATTTATATATATATATATATATATATATATATATAGGGGAGGGATAATGAAAACCACTCCGAGTTTGGAAAACCGTGAAAACCAAGCTAAAAAATTCGTTTTTTGTTTCGATTTTTTTATGGTGATTCTCTAAGTTAAAAAGACTCCCTTTATGCAAAAAAGTAAAAAAAAAACGCCTAGTAAATTTTTTTTTAAATATTTTATAACTGATGTTACATATGTAACAGGGTACTGTTACATATGTAACATCAGTTATAAAATATCTTTTTAAAAAAAATTACTAGGCGTTTTTTTTTACTTTTTTGCATAAAGGGGGTCTTTTTAACTTAGAGAATCACCATAAAAATCGAAACAAAAAACGAATTTTTTGGCTTGGTTTTCACGGTTTTCCAAACTCGGAGTGGTTTTCATTATATCCCTCTCCTATATATATATATATATATATATATATATATATATATATGTGTGTATATATAGTCAAAAGTTCATTGTAGACCCCTTAAAAAGTGTAGACCCAGTAGACCCCTATATTGTTTTATAAAACTCACTAAAAATTATAATACTCATTGCTGTTGAATTTTGTATTTTATTTATTTTGTCATATTTCTATCTTTATATTTTATTTTAGGGTTTAAATCTAATGTTTTTAGTTTTTTCTTTATTTTTTATTTTCTTAATTTGAAATTATAATTTTCAGAACGTCGATTTTTAAAGTACACTGAGTTTAAAAAACAATGAGTTTTAAACACACAAGTGAGTTTAAACTTAAGAGTGAGTTTTATAATTTGTAGTGAGTTTTATAATTTTCAATGAGTCTTATAGAACATAAGTTGTAGTGAGTTTTAAACACAATAGTGAGTTTTAAAACTCAGCAATGAGTTTTATAATTTTTAGTGAGTTTTATAAAACAATATAATTTTTTTAACAACAATTATATTTCAACGTCTCCAACAACTTTCTAGGTTTTCTTTTTTATTTTTAAAAACTTATCGCATAAAAAAACCAAACTCAACTGCAATGAGTTTTATAACTTTTAGTGAGTTTTAAAGAACAATATAGGGGTCTACGGGGTCTACACTTTTTAAGGGGTCTACAATGAACCTCACCCTATATATATATATATATATAATTGTTAATTCATGCATATTCTTTTTATTACCGGAATAACGTATTATATTACATTAAATAAACAACTAAAGTTATAATTCATAATATGTTATTGGTGATTTACTCTCTTTATCAAAAAAAAAAAAAAAAAAAAAAAACTAGGGCATGTCTCTACTTATATATTTGGAAAATGCAAGATAAACGAGATAATGATAAAAAATACAATCAAACCCTCAATAACGACTAACATGAATTATTGATTGATAAACTTGAGACTTTAAGTCTGCATATAAAGTTAGATGAGTATAAAGTTTTATTAAAATTATAATGAACACATTTTAATTGTTGAGCATAAAATCTAAATTATAATCAAAAGATTATAATGTTATCAATAAAAAATGTTATATTGATATACATTAGAAAACTTACAATTGTATTAGTCGCGATGTCTAAGATTTTCAAATTGGATGAACATAGCATATTTGATATGGTAGGAAAAACTATTTAATATTGGATATTATGAACATGATTTTTGTCGCTTATGAATTTCTCTATAAATAGTATCACCCACAACGCAACACTGATTGAATTTGTAAAATAGTAATAAGTATTCATTAATTTAAATATTAAATATAATTTGCTCAATTATATTTGAAAACACACTAAATAAGTGCTTATTGGTATTTTATAAGTTTCTAAATATTTTTTAAAATGAAAATAATAATACTTTAAAAGTTATTTTTAAATAAAAGTAAGATGTAAATTTAATATATGATTGTCATAATCCCATAAATATAAATAGATAAAAATATATCATGATTATAAAATAGAATATAATTTCCAATAAAAAAAGAATTTATTAAGGAGTAGATTTGGGAGGGAAACTTTTGTGAGAATAAATCTAGTGTTGACATGTGTGAACAATTGTAATTGTTTATTAGAGTATGAAGATGAAGATGAAGATATATACTATATAACATTTATCAACCTATTGTACCTCCATTGATGCACAATGTGCAACTTCAATGCACAGTTTACAACATTTAATGCCTCACGTACAATCTCTTTATGAATGTTTTATGCATATGTGAAGCCGGTACTCTTTTTTGAATTTTTTTAAGATCGGCTCCTTTACACGTGTACACCGTCCCTGATTTCTATTCGCTTTACCCTTTCTTTCGTACACCAAGTGATTCTCAAACACATGCTTTTGAATCTTGATCCGGATCAACCCCTAGAAGAACCCCCCAAATTATATTGCAGGTTAGAATTCTTTACCCTAATAATTTTTGTTAAATTGGATGTCTATGATTCTGATTAATAAATATATCAAGCGAGATGCAAAAACAACGATTGAAGAAGAAAGAGTATATACAGAGAGAAAAATCAATTAAAAAAATTAAAGGAGCAAGAGTTTACATATTGATCGGGTAAGATTTCACGAAAAAGTTTCACTCTCTATTCAAGCATACTAGATTTACATATATTATGTCATAAAAGAATGACCTTTAAAATGGTCTTTTATATCAATTGTGATTTAGTTTTGATGTTTTTTAATGGTTTATTCTCTTTGATGTAATTTGGAAAGCACATTAGATGTACCTTTAAAGTGACATAGGATATTGGTGTTTAATTGTAAAGTTTGTCGTTGTGTTCTTCTAAAAGTTAATGATCAATTGTTCTTGACTAACTGTTACTAATTGCTATGTATGATGGTTGATGCTTCAGATATTTACTATGAATACTATATGGTATGTATGGTTCTTGACACTGCAAATTTGAATATCAACAAGGTAGGTAATATATGACTCAAGAACCTAATGGTCATATGAATTTGAGGAGAATTACAATGTTTAGTTTTTGCTAATTACCACTTTGTTTAACTCACCATGATCTCATCGAGGCTTAGTATTTTCAATGAGGAGCCAACAAATCCAACCACCCCAGCCTAAGCACTACTAAAAAGTAAGGGTTTTTTTGTTTGTTAACGATTCTAAAGCATTTATTGTTGAAATCTGCAACACTCTGACCCATATAATGAAATAGATAAAATAACCCACTTCAACCAAATAAGAACACGTTGTCATTTATGTTGCTATTGATTGATGACTTTGCCTTTTATAGTTTCTTGGAGCTTATTTTCAATATGCGAGTATAGATTGCTCTGCATTTTGGGAGATATATTGTGATCACGATGAGTACTGGAGTGATTTTGGTAACTGGATTCATTTGTCAAGTTAGCTAATGACCAAAAGTTTTGCTTTCTAAATATTCTAATGTTGGTTTAGGATGCTAATTAACTCCTTAAATGTTGAGTGAAAGTGGAGATGGTCAAATGAATGATTTGATTTGGTATATTTGGGCTGGAGGCAATATCATTGAAACCATGATTTGTTCAAACATGGTTTTAGATGCAGTTAGTCGAGCTGGTCCGAGAGATGTCGTAACTGGAAGGTACTCATCTTTTGCTATATGCTTCAAATCAATAAAATTTTGATTCTTTTGTTTTATTAATGCAAGAATGGCTAGATATGTTCAAATTTGCTGTCCAAATATGATTATTTTCCCCTTAAATTTAAAGAATCAGAATCACGTAGCAAACTGATTATTGCAGGTTCATTATCATTGAAACCATGATTGGCTCAAACATGGTTTTAGATGAAGTTAGTCAAGTGCTCCAGGGAAAATTAGGTAACCGATCGACTCACATTCGATTTCTTAATTGTGTCATTTTTGTGAAACCGATGATCAATTTGATGTTATACATGACTGGTATGTAGAATTAAATTAGGGCTGGTTTTTTTCTTTCCCTTCTATTCCTATGTCCTATATATGTTTGATGATGGAGGCCTCTTTGTTTCTTTGTGTTTGCGAATTATATTGATTGTTACAATGAATCGGACTTTCCAGCCGCCGGAAAGAGGAGCAACGAACCTGTAATCACGGTCATTTGAATGGACCAGGTTATTAGACACATTTACACTAAGCTAAATGGGGTGTGTTATTATTTTTTTTGCTTTAGCTAACATGCATACCTGTAAGATTAGTTGCATCAGTTGTAATAGCCAAATACATGTATGAAAGTTGTTTCATACACCAAAAACCAATTTTCATATATGTGTATTATCTTTGTTCTTTTCTTTGGTGTATGAAATAACTCTCAAATATACATCCCTATTGTTTCATAAGCATGATTAATTATTTTTCCTTCATCACTCATGATGTTGTCCTCTACATCTAAATCAACATTAACCTCATAATCTCTCATGTTTGTTTTAGAATCAGCCATGCAATTACCCTCATCAACAATAAAGTCACTGTCATCAGACACGCCAGCTCCCACATCCTCATCAACTGTTTCATCAGATTCATGAACTGTTTCAGCAGACTCATGAACTGTTTCAGCATGCTCTTGCCATTCTAAAGCTAGTCTATGTGGATTTAACTTTGTTGCTTTTTGATTGATAGTAACAGGGTTTGCTGCATCATCAATAATCTCCTCAAACCTCGAGGTTGAGTTTGAAGAGAAATTGAATATATTATGACTTAGTATGACTTGATACAAATTTACTTAGGGATATGACATCGAAGTCATTAGCTAGGGAATGGAGACCGAAAATCAAATCTTTTCCAGGTTCCAAGAAATTATAATAGATGGCCTTACCCATTTCTATATACCCTAACCTTATCATAACATCATCAAGCTCGTGTATTGAGAACATGATGATGTCAATCAGAATAATATAATCGATATTTTCCTTCACATACCTGCGTGTAGGTAAATCGGTAAATGTCCATCCATGATGAAGCTTGATGGAAAAACGATTTGGAAAACCCACTGTGTTTTACAAAATTAAGAAAATTAATGATCGTAACTTGACAAGGAAGATTACAGCAAATAACAATGTTAAGAAGGGTTTGATCCATACCGTAAAGCTTTTGAACTTCATCCTCATCCATCGATTGTCGTATGAACATCCCATCGTCCGCCATTGTTGAAGATTGGAAGGAGAAGGGTTTGATAAATGAGCGGGAGGTGACCTTTGAGAAGATAAAGATTGATCCGTGAAGCATAATGTCATTGATTTAATGGAAAATTTGAAATGACGGATATACCCTCACGTGGGAAGCACATGGGTTTTCTTAACCCCAAAAATAAACGGCGGTTAGGGCTTTGGATGTAACGTGCAAGGTTTTTAGAAGATAAAAGATGTATACTAACATTTCATTAGTTAAAGGATGTAAATTAATATATGAATAATTACTAAAGGACGTGTTACGTAATTTAATAACACGTAACCTTATTTACTTTTCTATAATGCTTAATTTATCTCTAAAGTTTATTTAACCTATCGCATTTACTTTTTTTTAACATCGTAACCACATTTACTTTTCTATTTTCTAGAAAAAAAATACTATTTTGGTAAATATTTTTCTAGCAACACCATTTTGGTAAATAAGTTTTTCACCTATATTATTATGGTAAAAAAGCTCTTGTTATCATGGTTGATTGGTTGTAGAAGAATATTGTGTTTGAATGGTTGTTTTCTTAAATCATTTCTTCAGAGCATTAAAAACATGTCATGTCCGGTCTTCAAAAAGTTAATAGTTAACAGATGTTAGTTTTTTTATATTGTTAGGCTTTTTTAACAGAAGTTTGTTATTTTCTGGTGGTAAAAAAGTTAGATTTATAGTAAAAAAAAACACAAGCGATAAGATTATTAAAATCAATAATCGTTCTAAAAACAACCAGGATTACCATTAAAACAAAAATACTTTTGCCGCCAAAAACAATACTTACACAGATTGATTGCTTTGATAACTTTGTGGGCCATGACATTTGAAATTTTATTCAATATCAAGTTTCTTGATTCAAAAGGGTAACTTGGTACTCCAAAAAGCATAAGAACTATATACTTTCCTTTTCTTCCATTAAAGAAGAATCCATTATTTGAGCATCCATGAATGGTATCGCGTGCTCTGTAATAATCAGTATAATCTTTAAAATCATGTCACCTGTTCATACCAACGAATTACCGAAAACAGAGAAATGGGGAGAGATTTTGCTTATGTGATACTTGGTGGAGGTGTGGCCGCTGGTTACGCGGCTCTTGAATTCGCTAAAAAGGGTGTCTCTCATGGCCAACTCTGTATCATCTCCGATGAACCTGTAATTTTCCTTCACTGCCATGTTTTTTCTGTCCATTTTACTTAATGAGGGGTTTAGTTTATGTTTGTTTGTGATTTGATGTGATAAATCAGTTTATATTTTGTAAACTTTTGAGGATGATGAGTATATGCCTACCAGGTGTTTGCTGTTTTGCTTGTTAGAGAGTCATGGGGTTTGGATGTCACTTTGATAAAATTTCATGCTTCATTAACATGCATGATGATCAGTGACGGAATCCTAACTTTTTAGGTCGGAAGGTTGTCATGAAGTTCTTTTCTCTGTCACGGGGCTTATGTTTTTGTTAAAAATAAAAAATAAAAAAAAAACTCAAAACTTTTATATACAGAAATGGCAAATTGGATTTTAATGATCCAAACTATGAGTCGTTGGCTGATAATAATCAATACTTCAGCTTGACCGGTGGTACTCCCAACTTTCACTCTCGTCACCAATAGCAATCCTAATAGCACAATGTTCATAAATTTCCACTTGATTTCCACTCGATTTTGGTCACGATAATGATTGTGAACGATATGAGGAAACATACAAGTGAAATCAGGGGCGGACCCACATAGAGCCCAGGGGTAGCGCCCGCTACCCCTGAACTTTTACCCCGACGTGCAAATTTTTTTTTTTTTATAGGTTTTCGGTTTTTCGCGACCCCTGAAACGAATTTTTCGCGACCCCTGGAAGAAATTTTATGGCTTTTACTTAAAATTATGATCAAAAGTCTCTTAAAAATATGATTAAAAGCCCGTTAACTACCTAAAAAAATTTTTGGGGGGCGCTGCCCCCGAACCCCCGTTAGTCCCCGCTACCCCTGATATTCTTTCCTGGATCCGCCACTGAGTGAAATGAAACGAAAAACTGTAAATCGGGTAGAAATCTATGATTATTATGTTATTAGGATTGCCATTGGTAACGAAAGTGAAAGTTAGAAGTGTTAATTGTCAAACTGTTAGTATAGATTATTATCCGCCAATCGTCATCGTTTGGATTATTAAAATCCAATTTGCCTACAAAAAATTGACAAATTTTGGTGATAGGTGGTTATGGACCCTCTTGACCTTCCCCTAGTTCCGCGTGTTGTGCATGATGATTAGCACATTATGGTTCATTCTCTTACTTCAAGTGTCTGATTGTTCTTGAAGAGGGATTTTTATAATTAATTTTTTTTAAGGTGGCTCCTTATGAGAGACCTGCACTCAGCAAAGGTTTTCTACTTCCAGAAGGTATCCTCTTGAAATCTTATGCTGCAATATATATTCTTGAAAATCTGTTGTTCTCCTGAAGAATTTCTAGGTTTACTGTATACTTAAACAATCAAAAGATCAAACTTTTATATGAGATTATTTTTTTTTCTAACTAAAAAGATGTGCTACATGATCTCACAATCTAATCTTATGAAATTTTGTGGTCATATGGTTCAGCTCCCGCACGTCTTCCTGGATTTCATACTTGTGTGGGTGCCAATGAAGAGAGGTTAACTCCAAACTGGTACACAGAACATGGTAATAAATGTTCTTGATTATAAGCTAATTATAATTCATTTGTAAATTATGTTGGAATGAAGTCTTACTGTTATAAAACATTCATCAGGAATTGAATTGATCCTGGGAACTCGAGTTATATCTGCTAATACGAAGCTTAAGACACTATTGACAGCAACAGGAGAAACCATTACTTACAAATTTCTCATCATTGCAACTGGTGCTCGGGTACTAAAACTTAACGAGTGTTTGGATGTGTGATATGGAAGTTGTTACTATCATTTATAGTGTTTGGATAAAGCGGTTTTGATTATTTACACCTGGTCTTCTACTTTGATGGGATTCTGTGTATATTATCATATTATGGGTCTATGACAATGAGTTATCAAGTTCATTTACATGAATTATTTTTTGTGGTTTCATTATAGGCAGTGAAACTTGAAGAGATTGGTATAAACGGATCAAATGCTGAAAATGTATGTTATTTGCGCGATTTAGCTGATGCAACCAAACTCGTGAACATGATGAGAATGTGTACGGGTGGAAACGCCATAGTCATTGGAGGTGGATATATTGGAATGGAATGTGCTGCTTCTTTAGTGATGAACAAGATCAATGTTTCCATGGTGTTCCCCGGGTCATATTGCAGTAAGAACTATTAACCAAACTACTTCTTGTAATCAATATTATGTTCATTGCTTTATAACTTAGATGATATATGTTAAATGATTTTCAGAGGTCAAAATCAAATAATCAGTTTGATAATAGTTTTTGAATTATTTTTCTGTAGTGGGTCGTTTATTCACTCCCAAAATCGCTAGCTATTACGAAGAGTTCTACAAGTCGAAAGGTGTCAGTTTCATCAAAGGCACAAGCTTATCATCCTTTGTTTTTAACTCAGAAGGGAAGGTAAATCTCAACTTATTCAGCTTCTAGAGAACATAATTAATTTAACCCAAATTCACCTAAATAAAACTAAAATGATAGGTTATGGGAGCTAACCTTAAGGACGGGCGTTACCTTCACGCTGACATGGTTGTCGTAGGAATCGGGGCCCGCCCCAACACAAACCTATTCGAAGGCCAACTCGCATTTGAAAACGGAGGAATCAAAGTAAACAACCGGTTTCAATCAAGCAACACCTCAGTTTATGCAGTTGGAGACATTGCATCATTTCCCATCAAGCTTTTTAATGACACCCGAAGGGTCGAGCATGTGGATGCCGCTAGGAAAACCGCCAAGCACGCAGTGCATGCAATCATGGAACCAAAAACCATTTCAGATTTTGATTACTTGCCATTCTTCTACTCGAGGGCGTTCTCATTGTCTTGGCAGTTTTATGGAGACAATGTTGGGGAAGTTGTTCATTTTGGTGATTTTTCGGGGACTAAATTTGGAGCTTATTGGGTGAATAATGGTCGTTTAGTCGGGTGCTTTCTTGAAGGTGGTGGGAATGAAGATTATGTGGCTATAGCGAAAGTGGTCCGGCTTAAACCGGTTGTTTTGGACTTGGGTGAGCTTGAGAGGAAAGGTGTGGATTTCGTGGTGGCTATGAGTCAGAAACCGGCAGTATCGCCGCCTAGTCTTCCTTTGAAGAAATCAGTTTATTTGTGGTATGCTGCTTCTGGCTTTGTTGTGGGTGCTTCAGTAGCTGCATTTGCATATTGGCATGTTTAGTAGGTTGTGAACATGGTTATTATGATGGAATTGTATATTTGTATAATTGTATTTGTATGGATTATGTATAAGCTGAAACTATGCTTATAAATAAAGAAGTTAGAAAACTAATGCAACTGGGCATTTGGTCTAGTGGTATGATTCTCGCTTTGGGTGCGAGAGGTCCCGAGTTCGATTCTCGGAATGCCCCATTTTTTATTAAAGCTCCTTGTTGTCTTTTTTGAACGAGTAAAATAATCTTTTGGTCCATGTGTTTAGGCATTTTAATTTTTTTTATCCAAAAATAATGAAAAACGCTCTTTGTTGTCTTTTTTGAATGAGTAAATTATGTTTTTGGTTCATGTGTTTAGTCATTTTAATATTTTAATCAAAACTAAATCTTTTGACATATCATTGTTAGTCACATGGGTACTATTTAATAATGGGTTATTCATAGATATTTTGTTAAGTTATTAATTTTTTTTCATAAGTCTTTTTTGCTACATTACTTAATTAAGCTATTACATGAAGTCACGGGTAAACAGATAATAATAAAAAAAATCATATTGAAAACAAAGTTTTGAGTTTTAAGAGACGACAAATTACTATGCACGACCGTTGGACCCTGTTTAGAAATTCTACTGCTTGCAGAGCTAGGAACCTATTGTATTAAAAGCAAAAGGGATAAACACGTGTTGATTCTCAAAATAAGTTTTCTCGTGTATAACAACTTCGCCCTATTCCGCCTTCAACGTAGTTTTGGCCTACAACAAACACATTGTCCCTGAGCCCAACAAGGGATGACACTCTAGTAAGGTTCACACAAGTGTGTCTCCCCCCTGCCCAGACAAACATAAGAACATCATCCGACCGTAAAGTAGACCTTCTTTCAAGCGAATCCGTTAGAATGTTCACGGGCCCTCATTTTTAGCTTAAATTCTTGCCCGTTTAAGAACATCAAACAGAACATCCCTACCCAAATCATGCATGTATTTAAACTCAGTTAATTCCTTACAATGAACCGCATGCTCGCCAAAAGTATCTGAACACCCTTTGCGACAAATATGGCAAGGCTCATCAATAGAAAACAAAGAGATCATATGCTTGTACTTAAGAGAAGCCCGGTAGTTCATAACCGATATATGTTGACCCAAACCTTCAATAGGGATGCCTTTAAGGAAATCTTGTGTCTGAGGAGCCCGAAGATATTCAAACACTGTTTTTTTTTACGAGGGGGTAGATCAAATTTCATTTCGTAACTCTAGATGATTCTACTAAAAGGGGTACTCGTCAAAATATCCTAAGTTTTAGAGGGGGTGGTATCCTTACTAGAAAAACCCGCAAGTTCAAAATTGGGAATGGGCGTGCGTAACCGACCCAATGCACACCCATAATCAGATTCTAACACATTAATACCACAAACCCGAAGGATATGGTCATGCAAACTCCAAGATTGTGCCCTTGAGGCCACAAAAGCATATGTTGCCGAACATAAACCCAGTCCCCTAAAATGGGTCGGGAGGGATGTCAACCTCCAGAATTTCCGAAAAAAAGCACCCCCACAAACCACAATGTCCTCAATAGCCCCAGAGGCCCTTTTCAAAAACAAAAACAGCTTCCCCTACATGGCATAAGCTGGCACGTCTGGAGACCAAACAACAACTTTGTAACACCCATACATGAATGGAGGAAAATGAGCTCACATTGAGGATCACGTAGACGTAGGAGACAACTTATTAGTTCCACTGTAGAGGATGCCCTTTTCACAGCCGAACTACTGATGAATCCAGTATCTCGACTAACACCGCCTCCAAGGAGTTTCACTCCCAACACCAGCCTTCCGATCCCGCTAGGAAACAATCTATTTTGCACCTTCACCCTATTGCACGAGTACTAAAATACCTCCGTTTTCTTAACATTTAGTCCAATGCCCTGACCTGATAATATCCAAAGCTCTAGCCACCTCTTTAGCGTCTCCAATAATCGTATTATCATCCAGATACGAAGCATGAAAAAACAAGTTTGCAATAATCCCTTATCCGATGAACAAGTAGATGAAAAACTAAGACAAAAAAAAAGGCCTCAAATGGTCCCCCTGCTGAACCTTAGTGGTGGACCAAATATGATTATTACCAACGTATATCCTAGATGGTTGCTCGTATAAGAAATCTACCCATAAAGAAATAGCGGGACATTGGGTCCGAACCTCATATGCAAGAGGCGAGTCCTATCGATCCACCAAGTTACTAATTAAATTTAAAACGGTTGTTTATTTTTTTCAATTGCTACATTAATTTAGAAATTGATCAAATATCACATTTTTATGGTACGTTTTCAATTTTGAAGAAAAATATTTAAAAAAAAACTAAAATGTAACTAACATTAAAGAATACTCGGTTACTTTAACCCAAAGCATATATCTTGTGTTTTTGTTAGCGGTCATTTTGAGAAGAAAAGATATATAAACTTTACACTTTTCATACTCGTAAAACTCTTGTCAAGATATGGTTTTTTATAAAAACAACTTTCCATTCTTACAACATTTTGATACTTCTTATGTTTTCCAAACACTTGATGACATATTTTGTATCTGATTCTTCTGATCCTATTGTTGTTCTCATTTTCAACCAGGTTTCGACCCTCATTTCCCTTCTCCCATTTCCACTTCCCCCTCACCTCCCATCCCATCACCTTCTATGTTCCTCCTTATCTACATGTTTTGTTTGTAATTATGTATCATGTTCTTCCTTAGATTTTTTATATAATACTCTTATCAATGATTGCCATGCTTCTTCCTTTGCTAATCTTGATGATCTTTCCAAGGAATCTCAACAACAACATATCTAGTTAAATCTCACTCAAAGGGTAGAGTTTGAGGAGGGTAAGAAGAAGACAAACCTTACATTTACCCCTAGGGATCCAACTCAGAAAACACTCATACCAAAAACAACAGGTTACACATACCTAGATAACCGTTAATTGACAAATACATAAGATCAAAAATGACTCAAGTATACGAACCATAAGAACTCACACATAACATCACACTAGGCAAAAGATAAATCGTGGCTTGCAGTACAACAAAACAAATAAACACCCACACAAGGTACTAGACTCGGGAAACAACCACACGCACTGAGAACGGAAGGATAAAAAAAACACACAATCCTAAAATCCCTAACTTTTATCCTAGTATCAGTACTCTCGTATCATTGATCATGTCCTCAGAAATGTGCAAGTCTAACAAGCCATGCCTAATCTGCTCCTCCCACGTCAATTTAGGCTTACCTCTACTTCTTTTTCCTTCAACGATGAGCCTCTCCATGCTCCTAACAGGTGTCGTCAATGGTCTCCTCCTCACATGTCTGAACCATCTCAACCTCCCCTCCCTAATTTTACCGGAGATATGTTCAACCCCTAGTTTACCCCTAAAAACCTTATTCCTTATCTGGTCTAACCTCGTGTGGCCACACATCCATCTCAACATCTTCATCTCCGAGTCTCCATCTTTCGCGCTTGAGTCTTCTTGATTGGTCAACATTCGCTGTCGTATAATAAAGTTGGACGAATAGCCACCCTGGAGAATTTTCCTTTTAATTTCTCTGGTTTAAAATAAGCTTCTCGACAATGATACGGTATGACATTGACTATTCTTTGTTTTCCAAATCAATGGGTGATTTATATTTTTCAAGTGGTTATGTATGTTGATGATATACCGGCAATGATGAATAAAAAATGTCCAATTTGAAGGTTTTCTTACATACCACATTTTCAATCAAAGATCTTGGTCCTCTCAACTATAGTGTTTGGACAATGAAGTGCATGTTAAAGATTGTTACTAGTATCATGACTCAGAGAAAGTTTACCACCGATCTTATTTCTAATCTTTTTGCAAAGGATGTTCTTCTTGCATCTTCTACTCGATCTTCCTTTGCATCTTCAGCTTAAAGCCATTGAACGTGAAGTTCTTGACGAGCTTTTGTATTATCATTGTCTCGTTGGGAAGCACAATTACTTTATCCACACTAGCCGTGATCTTGCTTTTGCTATTCAATTTCTTAGTCAGTTTATGAATGATCAACGAGTTCCACGTTGGGATGCATCTTGGCATACGTACTCTTCGATACGTGAAAGGTTTATTATAGATAATAAACATGATTTTACTTTAGCAACCTATTATGATTTTGATTGGGCTTCTTGTCCTAATGCATGTAGATCTGGCAGGGGGTATTTTATTTTCTTGGGTGAGAATTTTGTTTCTCGAAAATCCAAGAAGCACCTCATTATTTCTCTAAGGTGGTGTTTGGTTCGTGGAATGTAATGGAATTGAAATTGCAAATTTCTCCTTTTAAAATTGTGCTTAGTTGGGTTATGGACAAATTTAAATGGGATGAATTCCTTTAATCAATGGAACTTAAGGCCATATAACTTTTATTCATTAAAGTGAAAGATTTTAAGGAATGTTAAAATAACAGTAAATTCTATTGTTTGAAGAATTTCATTGCATTTCAAATTCCTTAATACCCAAGTAAGCTCAACTTTAAAAGAAAAACTTTTCAATTTTAATTCCATTATGTTCCACAAACCAAAGTTTCTTAGAATTACTACATAATTGACTTGGTTTGTTCATTTCGTTCGAACGTGACACTCATGTTGCTATACATATTGTTAAGAATCATTTTTTCCAACTCTATTGTATGACTAATTAAATTTGAAAAACTAATAAACATAAATGAATATAAATACAATTTATTTTTTAAAAAACTAATTAAACATTAATAAATATAATTAAATAAAAATAAACCTATTTAAACATAATTAAACTTACTTAAACCTAAAATTAAACCTAATTAAACTTATTCATTCCAATAATTTAAGTCAATGTCGTGATCGTCTTTCCTTGTGCCTCACATGGTGATCTTGGTTCATTTTGTCATGGATCACGAGGCACGTACTCTTCTTTTGAATGTTCTTCATCCACTGATTCTCCATCTTGAAGCTTGACATCATCTTCTAGTTCGTAATAGTCTTCCAGTAGCTCTTCTAATGGGTTTTCAGGCAAATAGTAATTAAACGTCCCATTCCATAAAGAGTCAACATCATTCTTCAATGGGTCATGAACTGAGGTGTTTGTAAAAGTTTGAACATGAGCTGAATGTTGAACAGGAGTTGGAGGTTGAACATGATTGATAACCGGTGGAGAATTAATATGTTCCTCCCGTCGTGCATAATATTCCAGCACATCCTCCGAAGTAAATAAAACAAAATTATAAAATTGTTTCAGTATATCTCGTATGTTTGACATAGTTAAAGCTTGTGAAATAAATTTTGAGAAGTTGATTGTGTAGTTATCTAAATCTCATAAGTTGATATTTATAGGGTTTTAAATTATAGTCGTTAAACATATAGTTGTTATATATATATACCCGTTAGAAAAATACAGCCGTTAAAAGTATACATTATACATTTATTTACTTAATTTATTTTTAACTATTAATTTAATAATTTCTATTTTCTAGTTCGTAATAGTCTTCGGGTAGCTCTTCTGATGGGTTTTCATGCAAATAGTAATCAAAAGCCCCATCCCATAAAGGGTCATCATCATTCTTCAATGGGTCATGAACTGAGGTGTTTGTAAAAGTTTGAACATGAGCT
The DNA here is from genome assembly GCA_039602395.1 of Deinandra increscens subsp. villosa. Classification (NCBI taxonomy): domain Eukaryota; kingdom Viridiplantae; phylum Streptophyta; class Magnoliopsida; order Asterales; family Asteraceae; genus Deinandra; species Deinandra increscens. Next base: position 27,120 of record JBCNJP010009184.1, read on the forward strand.
GAATGTTGAACAGGAGTTGGAGTTGAACATGATTGATAACCGGTGGAGAATTAAAATGTTCCTCCCGTTGTGCATAATGTTCCAACACATCCTCCGAAGTAATTAAAAACAAAATTGTAAAATTATTCCAGTATATATCGTATGTTTGACATAGTTAAAGCTTGTGAAATAAATTTTGAGAAGTGAATTGTGTAATTATCTAAATCTCATAAGTGTAGGATCCACCGTTCATAGATTTAAATAGACTTATATTAAACTGGAAATAAATTACAATGTAGGAATAAAAGTTATAAACAATACAAAAGTAGAATCTGTAAGATAAGATTACAAAATCGATTACAAGAAAATATTAAGAAAATTAAACCGGATGTGGCTGAGGATTTCTGTTCAACAGAGGTCCCTTAAAACAGATTTCAGGCTACCCAAGTAAACCTGTCTGTCTCCCAGGGTACAACAGCCAAAGCAGCATGTACTGCCGGAGTTAACCTAGCATCCGGAAGTATACCTGAAACGAGAGCGCGTAGTGGACCGAAGGCTGGAAACTCGTCTTGAAGTTCTACCAGTGTTCTTGTGTGAATTTTTGTGGTGTGATATCTCTAGACATTAATGCATGTCTCTTATATAGACAACTTTTGGACACCTCATAGGACATGTGTCTTCAAGAGAATGCACCACATACATGTGTCTTTAGAACATAACATGTGTTCTTGAACATGAAAAGGGTCTTAAAGAAGAATACACCACATTACATGTGTCTCATGTTCTCTTTAGAACATAACATGTGTCATGCCACCTAAAATAATAGTAATCATATTTGTAATAAATACAAATACTATTTATCACATATTGATATCACATTCACCAATATTATAATTATTATAATTATATTTGTAACAAACACAAATAATAATTAATAATAATAATTATCCAACAATCCCCCACATGAATGGAGATCAATTTCAACGCTCTAGTGTCAAGATATAGTTCCAACGGTTGAGTTTTGCAGGAGAAGTAGGTGTTTCCTTTGAACCCTCCTTTGTGATGCATACTTGGTCTCCTAGCGATTAGTAGACTGTGATGTCCTTGAACTAACCCCTTTTGATGTAGACGTTATTACACTTCACACAAAACTATTCATGGTCTGGTTAACCCCTCATTGTCGTGTCAGTAGTGGTCATGGACACTTGCCTGGTTCTGCAAGATCTCTAGGAATTGTGCACCCCACAATTCCATTCGAAACGACCTCACTTCTCTCTCACATAGGTGATTTTCCATAAATCATTAAAAGCTTTATGCTTAACCTCCTTGATATCACTGATTTGTTATAGGAATGGACTGGGAAGTATGCAACTCCTTTTTGTATGTTGGGGTACTCCCTCCACAGTGACCTCAATTCGTAGAATTAGGTTGTCCTATTGAACCTAGGTCATGGGATCTCCAATCTTCTAGGTTAGGTTTTCCTTCGCACAAATTTACTCCAAGGGCTTTAGTCCCATTCCTCTAGACGACTTGTGTACTGCCTCTCTGCTTAAGCCTTTTGTAAGCGGATAGCAATGTTATCTTTTGACTTCACATAGTCAATCGTGATAACTCCCGTTGAGAGCAGTTGTCGTATCGTATTATGTCTACGACGTATATGCCGTGATTTGCCATTATACATTGCACTTTGAGCTCTACCAATAACCGATTGGCAATCACAATGTATGCAAATGGCTATCACCGGCTTCGACCATTTTGGAACATATTCCAGGAATTGTCGTAGCCACTCTGCCTCTTCTCCAGCTTTATCCAATGCAATGAACTCAGATTCCATCGTGTATCTATCTATAATCGTTTGTTTGGAAGATTTCAATGATATAGCCGCTCACCCAAGGGTATACACATAACCACTTGTGGATTTTGAATCTCTAATGTCGGATGTCCAGTTGGCATCACTGTATCCCTCCACAACAGCTGGATCTTGGCTATAATGCAACCCATAATTTCTTGTGTATCTCAAATACCTTAGTAATCTTGTCATACTTTTCCAATGCTCAGAATTTGAGTTACTAGTATATCTACTTAGCCTGCTTACAGCATATGCTAAGTCTGGCCTGGTAGATGTCATGAGATACATAAGACTGCCAATCACCCTTGAGTACTCCAATTGAGCTACACACTCTCCTCTATTCTTTGTCAAATGGTGTGATGTATCAATTGGAATTTGAGCTATACTCCTATCATTCGAATTGAATTTCTCAAGAATCTTATCCACATAGTGACATTGACTTAACACAATACCATTTTGGGTTCTAATGATTTTTAATCCTAAAATCACATCGGCTAGACCCATTTCTTTCATGTCAAATCTCGCTTTCAACATGTCTTTAGTAGATCTAATCATGTGATCATTACTTCCAATGATAAGCATATCATCTACATAAAGGCATAACATCACATAACCTCTTGATGTGTCTTTTACATATACATACTTGTCACACTCATTTATTTTGAAACCATTATTAATCATAACTTGGTCAAACTTTTGGTGCCACTGTTTTGGAGTTTGCTCTAAACCATATAGAGATTTCACGAGTTTGCAAACTTTCCCCTCCTGGCCAGGAGCAGAGAAACCCTCAGGTTGCTCCGTATAAATCTCTTCATCTAACTCTCCGTTTAGAAATGCGGTTTTTACATCCATTTGATGTACTTCCAGCTTTCTCAAAGCTGCGATTGCAAGTACCAACCTAACTGAGGTTATTCTAGTCACAGGCGAGTAAGTATCAAAGTAGTCTAGGCCTTCTTTTTGTCTATACCCTTTGATCACTAACCTTGCATTGTACTTGTCAATGGAGCCATCATGTTTCATCTTCCTCTTGAATAACCAACGATACCCAAGTGGTTTACAACCTGGTGGAAGATCTACAAGTTCCCAAGTGTGATTCTATAGGATAGAATCAATTTCACTCTTGATGGCTTCTTTCCATTGAGGTCCTTCTGATGAGGTGGCCGCTTCTTTATATGTTTGGGGATCACCCTCAACCATATAAGTAAGAAAATCAGGCCGTAAAATATTTTTCAGTCCTTTGCCTTTTGCTTCTTCTTGGCTCAACCTCTTCATCCTCTGATTGTTCTCGAGACTCATCTTGAACAATCTCATCAACGGGAGTTGATGAACTAGCCTTGCCCTTTTCCAAACATGGGAAAACATCTTCAAAGAATGATGCATTCCTTGATTCCATTATAGTATCCACGTGTACATCGGGATTCTTAGACTCATGTACAAGAAACCGATATGCACTACTATGTTGGGCATAACCTATGAATACACAATCCACAGTTTTGGGTCCAATCTTTTTTGCCTTTGGTGGTGGCACAACCATTTTGGCTAGACACCCCCACACTCTCAAGTATTTATAAGATGGTTCTCTTCCCATCCACAACTCGTAAGGTGTCACATCCTTATTCTTGAGAGGTATCTTGTTCAAAAGATAATTAGCCGACAAAATGGCTTCCCCCCACATGTCCTGGCTCAACCCAGAACTTATCAACATGGCATTCATCATTTCTTTTAACGTTCGGTTCTTACGTTCTGCAATGCCATTTTGTTGTGGGGAATAAGGAGTGGTGCACTCATGGATGATACCATTTTGAGCACATATCTCAGCAAATGGCGAAACGTATTCACCACCTCTAGGGATGGCAATGAAACCCGAACCCGACGGGAAAACCCAAAACCCGACACACATGGGGCGGGTATGGGGTCGGGTAATCGGGTATGGGAGCGGGTATGGGATTACTTTTTAATTTTTTTATGGGTATGGGCAGGGTATGGGATTTGATTATATACCCGCTTACCCGCCCCGATTACTCGATAATATATACTCATTTATCCGATTATATACCCGTCATATTTTTCTTTATTAAATTTTACTTATTTTAAGTATATATTGTACGATTTTATTTATCTAATTTTTATATTTATCTATAATACTAGGTTAGTAGTTAAAAACATTGATTTACATATTATTAAATTTATATGTGTTTAGTTACTTGAAGTATTTTATTATAATTGTGATAAATAAAAATTAATAGTTAGCCGATATACACCCAACGGGCATGCCCAAAACCCGCGGGTTTACCCGATACCCGATGGGTAAATACCCGCTAGAAACCCGACGGGTTTTGGGCCGGGTATGGGGTTGGGATTACTCAAACCCGTCCCAAACTCGCCCCATTGTCATCCCTGGTCCACCTCTATCACTCCTTATTACTTTTATCTTTTTGTTGAGTTGGTTCTCAACCTCAGTTTTGTACAAGACAAACTTGTCTATTGCTTCATCATTACCCTTGAGTAAGTACACATGGCAATATCTAGTACTATCATCAATGAAGGTGATGAGGTACTTGTTACCACCTCTAGTGGGAACCGATTTTAAATCACACACGTCAGTGTGAATCATATCAAGGGGTTCGGTTTTTCGTTCTATTGATTTAAACGATGATCTTGTTTGTTTGGCTTCAATACAAGTTTTACATTTTGAATTTGGCTCAATCGCAAAATCTGGTATGTTATTTAATTTAATCAAACGACGCAATGAATTAAAGTTAACATGACCAAGACGACTATGCCAAAAATTAGAAGACTCAATAAAGTAAGCAGAAGTAGAAGCATTCTTATTTATGTTCTTTTTCACAGTCATTACATTGAGTTTAGACATACCATTCTGGGCATAGCCCTTGCCAACAAACATACCACGTTTAGACAAAACAAATAAATTGGTCACTTTCAAATACCAGGCGAAAACCAAACTTATTAAGCAACCATCCTAACACAAGACTCTTGCGTAACTCAGGAACATACAACACGTTGCTTAAAGCGAGCTGTGACGACC
>JBCNJP010009185.1:0-31993 GCA_039602395.1 Deinandra increscens subsp. villosa
AGTGCCATTTGCCTCCTTTACACAAAAACACACACACACTCCATCTTTCTCCTGGAAATCTGATCAGTCGAGATTCACACCGAGCCATCGAGATCTCAGCCCCGAACCATCATCCATCAAGCTTAGAGATCGAACCGTGAGTCCCAAAACCACCATTTTTATGTTTCTATGTGTTTTCTTAAAAAGCATGCTTGAATCTTCATGTAATCACTTGATCTTCTGATATGTTGCTTAGGGATGCTAGATCTATCATAAATTCAGTAACTTTACGTTTGAAACCAAACCATAATAAAGATTTATGCCATTTTAGTCATTTTAGGGTTTTAAATGTATTTTGGTGATTTGATGATGAAAATACATGAATAAGGTGTCTAAACTGCTTCTATGATGTTGGTAATTGACTATGCATGCTATATACTGAATTACATGATGTATGGGGACTGTTAGATTGATTTTTAGGCTGATCCGTAAGTTTTTCGCGACCAGCAAAACTGCCATGTTCTCTGGGCGAAACTAACCAGCGAAATTATGTACATCTTCATCCAGCGACACTATGTAGCGAAACCATAGTGTCGCCGGGTAAACCAACCAGACCTGCTCGAGCGAATCTGCCGAGCGAAATTCCCTGAACGAAAGTTCAAACCAGTTTCGGGCGAAACTAGGCTAGCGAAACTGTGCCAACAGTTTCGAGCGAAACTAGCCTAGCGAAACTGCGTCATCGGGTATTGCCTAGCGAAAGTGCTGCCCGTGCACACAGTGAAACTGCTTAGCAAAACTGATAGCGAAACAGAGACCAGAATCCAAACTTGTGCAATTTGCTTGAATGTTATGCCATGACTTACATGATTATGCTATGATGATACATGCTTTGATTTCTGATGTATATGAACCCTTGTTTATGATCAACTATCGGTGTCGTGTGTCTGTATGTCGAGTCATAGTTCCAACGTGCTATGTTATGGGCCATAGTGACGTTAAGTAAAGATTAGACACCAAACTAATACTTAAGACCTAAACGTATTCATAGGTCTTCGTTAAGCAAACTTGGACTATATAGCAAGTGTAGCAGTGCAACCCAAGGTGAGTGTCACTAACCCGATTACCGTGAACCCGTTTGGGTCACACCGAATAACTAAATGAAAAACAATGCTGACAACTTCGAGAGTGCTATGCACCTCCCTGATGAACTTGAAAACCTGGAGTGCGCGGCACCCATTTGATGAACTTGAAGTGCTTTATGGGAAGCACTTGTGAATTACTTAAACAACTATTTCTGAAACAAACTGAAAACACTTTTGAGATTCATGAGAATCCAGTAAACCTTTTTAATATGGCTAGTGTAGGTTAAAGTCTAACCCACATGATATCACATGATTTCTAAGGATGCCTTGAAAACTTAAAAGTCCTCAACTAAATTGTATCATTAATTGTAAAGCGAGGGGATGTTGGGTAGATCTACTGGAGTTTGACAAACTCCGCCCCGTGGCACGTGGAGTGCACGGAGGTACAATATCAGCCTATCTGACCGTGATCCCGAGAGGACACGGGGGAGGCAAATCCGCGATGACGTAGGTCCGCAGAACCTGATGGCACGGCCACTACAATAATTTATGGTCAGCTTTGGTACAAACTTCCTTAGTGCATGGAACAACGGATTAGCTACCCGCGATATCGGTTGAGCACTTTAACTATACAAAACTAGTACATACCCGATAACGTAGGTTACGGACAATACTTTTCACTAAACCACAATAATATGATTTTAGATATCACTAAGCATTGCTTTTCACAAATGAATATTTCATAAGTATATGTTGACTCGATTATGATTATGAGACCGGGCCAATGCGTGACATGCCCACTGTGAACTCACCAACCGTTAGGTTGACACATGCGTGGTTTAAACTTTTGCAGATCGCTGAAGAGTATCCGGAGCAGGTTGACATGGCACAAGAAGATGTTTATTTTTATTTAAACTAAACTTGGGAATTTAAAACAATGTTTATGTAAAGCACGTGGTTAGTGCTAAAGATAATGTTTTCCGCTGCGAACTGTTAAACTGTTTTTATTAATGTTTGGACTTTACTCTGATTCGTTTAGTATTTGTAACTAATGGTTGTGGTCCTGGTCTGGTCGCACCCCTTAACGGTATAAACTCCGTTAGTGGTTAAATTGGGGGTGTGACAATGTCTACCAGTCTAGAACCAAACACTTAAACCGTGGTTAAAGTATAATTTCAACAATCTTAACATTTACACATGTTTGAGTCATTTACACATGTGTATATCATACATTTAAACATGTGTGAAAGTTTATCAATCTTAGCATTTACACATTTGTGAAAACAATCAGTTCAGAAATCTGAAAATTAATTTGCACATGCGTAAGTAATTTGTACAAATGTGCAAAAGAAGCATTTAAACCTTCAAAAACAACTGTCAGTTCATAAATCTTAACATTTACACATGTGTAAATCAAACATTTAAGCATGTGCGAAAGTATAAGGTAACCAATCATAACATTTAAACATGTGTAAATCAAATACTTAAACATGTTCGACTTTATCATATCATCAATCTTAACATTTACACATTAGTAAATCATTTACACATGTGTAAATCATTCATTTAAACATGTGTGAAACTATCACCTTATTAATCTGAACAATTACACACGTGTAACTAATTCACATATGTGTAAATCAAACACTTAAACCTGTGTGAAAGTATTAGTTCACCAATCTTAACATATACACATGAGTGGATCATTTATATGTGCTTAAATCACCCATTTAAACTTGTGTGAAACTATAACTTCATTAGTCTGAACAATTACACACGTGTAAATAATTTATACTTGTGTGAATTTATCAGTTTATAACTCTAAACATATATACATGTGTAATTTTTTGTAGTTAACCATACAATCATAACTCTAAGCACCTATCAGTTTATAACTCTTAGCAGTTCATAACCCTCAAGGTTTAGAGAAATTCAATGTATAACATAATTGTTAAAATTAAATAAATAAACGTATGACTTAGAGATACCTTTATCCGTCTTATAAATTTTCTTCTTGATAGTGTCTTTGTGTTCTTCGATTCCAACCGATCAATTGAAACCCTTGCGGTCTGAGAATCCATTTCTGATTCTCGCAAATACTCATCGTTGGCTTCTGATTCTCGCAAATACATGTCGCTCGCTTCTGATTCTCGCAAATCCTCGTCGGTCGCTTCCGATCTCGCAAATACTCGTCGGTCGCTTCCGATTCTCGCAAATATTCATCGCTCGCTTCGGATTCTCGCAACTTGTCACTCGCTTTTGATTCTCACAACACCTTAGAACGTCGCCGCAACTTCTGATCGCCGGAAAATCCTAAATCGTCGGCGCTTCTTATCGCCGAAAAACCCTAAATGTTGTCTTCTTTTGCGTCCGTGGTGAATGAAATGTCGTTGAAATCTCTTTGAACTAATTTAGGTATGATCTTCCAATTTTGCCCTTATTTTAAAAACCCCCTCAATTCTAACTTAATTAAATTAGTGGTTAAGAATAGTTCTCAAAAGTTCTCACAAAAAATAGATTTTCATTTGAACCTAACCCTATATATATATATATATATATATATATATATATATATATATATATATATATATATATGTATAAAGAGTTATCTTCAAATGAGAACTTTTTATTTTGAGAACTTTTGAGAAACTAAATCTCCACCACTAATTTCAGGTGGGGACCACTATAATTCATGGGGGTTTTCCTCATATGTAAACTAGTGACTGAGATTAGTTGTTTTTAGTTCTCAAACTCAATTGGTTCTCAAATGATCCTCTCCCTATAGATAAATTACTCTAAGACCCAGCAGTTCAGTTTTTTTTATCAAGTATTCAAGTCCATTATATATATATTACTCAGCCCATACCAAAGGTCTGTAAACTCTTTATTTTCTTTATAAAGAGAAAAAAAAACGAAAATAAACTAGGTTATTAGTTTTTTTATCAAGTCCAGTTTTTTTTATCACGTAGTCATGTTATTCGCTAGTTACCTGGAAGGCTGGAAAAAAAATCCCTACGAGAAGAAGAAGACTACGACTCATAAGTGTACAATCAAAATCAAGAATTCAAGATCGCAAGCCTGTAAGTCTCTCAATCTTCGATTTTGATTGCTAGTTACTAGAGACATCATGTAAAATTAACTATTGAGCCTATTTCAATTTATTATAATATAGGGGTCACATTTTTTTCCTGTGTCGAGCCCAAATTTTTTTTTACATTCACAGAAACGGCCCTGCTTAATCATTACTATGTCTATATCCCTCCCTTGTCGGCTTAGCTTTTAATCCATCAAATTTATTTCTTTTTAATAAGAAAAAGCATAATTCAATTTTATGTCTTTCTAAAAATGATAATTTAGTTTTTTAACATGATTTAGTGGATGTCCCTCTCAATTTGTGCACCTTCGAGGAAGGCGGACTACAACGATATGATGTAAGATGTTCCCCAATTTCCCTTTTTGCCTCGTTTAGTCCTTACATTAGGTTTAACTTATAAGTTAATGGCATTTAACATAGAAGCTTTATAATCTATATATTTCAACAAGATTGAAAATGAAATATCATTTTTTAGGGTAATGTTATTCTGAGAAGTTTAATTTGAATAAGAAGGATAATAATGAATAATATCCATTAGATCTTCAATTAAATGAAGATTTATAGCTTAAAAATTTTCTGGATAGAATTAGAGAGAAAAACTAAAGAAAACAATAGATAGAAGGGTATTTTTGACTTTTTATCAAATTTCCTCCATTTTCTAAACCTTCATAACTCTTAGATACGACATTATTTTTTAAAAAAAAATTACACAATAAAAACGAGCGTCTTTTTATCTTTAAAACGCGTACAATGTTGTTATATATAAAATTAAAAAAAAATTACTCTTTCGATCGTATCAAAATGTTCAAATCATTGTGTCATTGTGTCAAAATGTTTAGATCATTGTGTCAAAATTGTTTGGATCATTGTGTCATATTGTGTCAAAATGTTCAGATCATTGTTTCATATGATGCAAAAAACCGAAAAAATATTTAATTTTATATATAGCAACACTATATATATACTTTTGACACGACGACACAATGACACAATAATCTGAACATTTTGACACAATGACACAATGATGTGTCAAAATGTTCAGATCATTGTTTCATATGGTGCCAAAAACCGAAAAAATATTTAATTTTGTATATAACAACACTATATATACTTTTGACACGACGACACAATGACACAATGATCTGAAGCTACCCGATTAGTTCTCCTGTCCCGGCCCTCCTCCTCTTATAATTATTCCAGGCTCTGAAGGAAATGATGCTATATTTTATGGAATTATAAGTAGGTTTCTGTAATGACATTTGAAACATGTAAGCGGTAATTACTATGCAAAACGAGCACTCTATAAAATCACCCCTACATACGTTTATATATGTATTGAATTTTATATACACAATGTAGGAAAATCGTTCGTAAAATTAAAGTAAAATAAATATTTTATTTATGGTACGATTACAACAAAACAAATCTAATCTATTACAATACAAAGAAAAGAAAAATTATACTCCTAACAATACGATTACAAGGAAATAAATGAGTTACGAGATACAGGAAAAGAAAATGAATTACAATACAATTACAAGAAATAAAGAAAATACACTTACAGGAAATGGAAGAAATTTTATTAAAAAGTTTGCGTAAAGATGAAAACACAAAATCTTTGGCGAAGGATTCGGGTCAAAACCCGGGTCCCATAAAACAAATTCCGGGTCTACGAAGATCCGTTTTGTTTCCCAGGGTGCAATCACCTAAACCGTATTGTACGGCCGGGATAACGCTAAGCTTGAAAATACCTTTGAAGCTTGAAGAAACCAAAGAACGAGATGAAGATCTTGAGAGAAAGTATGAGGAAGATAATAGAGAATTCTGTGTGGAATTCGGTGTATTGAGCTTCAACTGATGAAGCTATATTTATAGTGGTTAAGAGTCTTGTTGAGCAATCAAAAGTTAATTCGTAGTCAAACTTTGCATTAAACGTCTTTAATGCAAATTGATTTCTAATTAACGTTGAATTACCTTAATTAGCTCAAAAACGTGCTTACACGGCTGCCATTCCGGAAGTACTCCGCATAACAGTTGTTTTTTGGAAGAACTGATCTTCCGGTCCGCTCCAACTTCAACCGGAATCTTTTCCGGTTGAACTCAGTTTCCGCCCGGACCACACAGGTCCGCTTGAACTGGTTCCGCTCGAACCTGATTTTTTCTGGTTCAACTCACAGTCCGCTTGAACCTATCCGCCTGGTCTTCAGCCGGACCAACTTCCTGTTGAACTTTAAAACAAAAAGGCGGCTCTCTAGAGGCTCGCGGCGATGCGAGCGTGTGAAGTGCAAAGTGCGCCATCAAAGCGCCACATTGCCCCCATACGTCCACGCCGCACACGCTCGCGTGTGCGAGTGCGAGTTAGGGGTGCTTCGCACCCCTCAGAGTCCAAGGGATGTGTCCTACTAAAGGAAACAATAGTTGGTAAGGTTCCCACCTTATGAACCACTTTTGCTTTCATCCCCCAACCAATGTGGGATGAGTTCTCATGCTATACTTAGCATTTGGTCACGACCCGCCTAAATTACAAATCGTAGCTTAACATTTCTGGAAGATTCTAGCCCTCTCCACATCCTTCCTACTTAGTAGAATCTAGAAAACTCTATGAAAATATTATGGATATTATGGATGGATAATTCAAGATTATACATGTAATATCTAGATATAGAATTATCTAGATAATGGAATAATTAATCTAGAGAAATCAAGACTAATCTTAGAGTTAGTATAAATAGGTGAAAGGTGGTCATTTGCAAACCACCTCACAAAGTTGTAATCAATTCATCTTGTAAAGGCTTCAAAGCTGTATTTTCTACCCAAATTCCAACAATCCCCCACCCTCTAAAACCATTAGGGCGTATGGTATACCCATGTGGTGGCCACATCATCGCTGACTAGACCACATGCACTCACCACACACATGGTGGTATACTCATGTGGTGTGGTCCTTGTTTTTTTTTTTAAACATTGAAATAGAAATACAATTTTTTTATTAGACAAATAAATAAGTCTTGAAATTCTAATAAAAAGTGCATAAATTAAAAAAAACGACATTCATATAAAAAAGATTACATTCAAATTAAAAATAATAATTGAAACAACTAAAAAAACCAACAAACTAATTATGCTTATTTCTTAACTTCTCCATAATTTCGTTCTTCTCCTTCTCAACCATAGCATGTCGCTCTTCAAGCCTACCTCATTCAAGCTCGATTAATTCTCGTTCTTCTTCACTGAGGTGTTCAAAAACATGTCAAGTTTAATTATCTTCTACGAAAATACAAACGTATCAAAAAACGCTCACGAGACAAAAAATATTAAAAAAAAACTAGTCTGTTTCGTTCAAACTTATACCGTTGTGTTCAGAAAATAAAGATAAAGAAGACTTCGAATTTTATTTTTTTAAAAAGTTTAACATGCAAAGGTTATTTGAGAAAAACCAGATTTTCGTCTAAAGAAACATTTGGAATTTAATATATTATAATAGTGATGATGTGGCATCATATTAGTGGTGGATGAATATAATATATTATAAAAATGGAGCAAACATTTCACATGTCTTAGGAATGAAAATATGTCAGGCGGACCACTCATACAATTTCACATTGGTATACCAGATGGTCGGCGTGATCAGCCCGTCTCCCCCCTTTAGCGTTAAAAACTCCTTAAGCCCAATTCCAAACCAGTTAGAACCCCACTCACCCAGTTCATTTTGCATGCAACCACCCCCCTCCCATAAAAAAAACCAGTGATCATTGTCTTCTTTCACAAACCCCACCACACTATTTTTCGAAATTTAAAATTCAAATTAACTATGGAAGGTTCCAACGACGAGAAGCTGTGTCAACACACAGAATCCTCCATTGAAGGTGTTCTGAATGGGGGTGTTTCTGATGGCACCGACTCTGACTAGTCGGTCAAATCCCCCCCCCCCCCCCCATGTTCTTGATAAGGGATCCATCACGGATTCCCCTCCGGCTAACATTCCGGCTGAATTCGGCTTAGTTAATGAGAATGTTGATGGGGCTGATCAAGTTCCTATTGTTCCGTCGGAGGTTCCTAATGTTCCGGGGGTGTTAACTGAACTGAAAATGAGACCATGGAGTTCTCAATGGTTAACAAAAGGGATAGAGAAGCATATGAGGATGAGGAGGAAAAGCTTCGCCCTATCAAGAAAAGACGAATTGGTCTTCCGACGGAGGAGATAATCGATGATGCTCCTGTTCCGGTGGACAATGGAGAAGCAGATGCGGTGGTGATGATGATGGAGTTTGTGATGATGAGAAATATGGACATGGAAGAACATGAAGGTGAGGAGAGGTTTCCCAAGAAAAGGAGACTGAATTGATAAAACGAGGATGATGTTAGTTTGTTCGTTGTTGTTTCATAGGCGACTTCATTAATTGTGGTTAGTAATTGAGATTTCATTGATTGTGGTTAGTAATTTTGTGTTCAGTTTAATGAAAGTCTAGTTCTAGATTATTGAGATTTCATTGATTGTGGTTAGTAATTCTGTGTTCATTTGAATGAAAGTCTTGTTTTGGATTTTGTTGCACTATTTTATATATATATATATATATATATATATATATATATATATATATATATATATATAGGGAAGGGTTCCGTGTAGACCCCTTAAATTTTGTAGACCCCGTAGACCCCTATAAAACTCAATAAAAATAAAACTCAGTGTTGTAAATTTGGTTTTTTTTTATTACGATAAGCTTTTAAGAACCAAATAAATAAATAAATTAAAAAAAAACAAAAAACATTAAAAATCAAACATTTTAAGACAATGAGTTTTAAAATAATGAGTTTTAAACGCAACACTGAGTTTTATTGAGTTTATTGAGTTTTAAACTCATTGATTTTTAAAACTCATTGTCTTAAAATGTTCAATTTTTAATGTTTTTCGTTTTTCCTTTTTTTTTTAATTGTCTTTTTTTGTTCTTAAAAACTTATCGCAAATAAAAAAACTAAATTAACAAAACTGAGTTTTATTTTTATTGAGTTTTAATGAGTTTTATTGAGTTTTATAAGGGGTCTACGGGGTCTACAAAAAATAAGGGGTCTACACGGATCTTTTACCTATATATATATATATATATATATATATATATATATATATATATATATATATATATATATAGGGTTATGTTCAAATGAGAACTTTTTCTTTTGAGAACTTTTGAGAACCATTCTGAGCCACTAATTTTCAAGGGGGGAGCATTCAAATTCATGGGGGGATTTCCTTATATATAACTTGTGGCTTAGAATGGTTCTCAAAAGTTCTCAAACCAAATTGGTTCTCAAATGATCCTCTCCTTATATATATATATATATATATATTATACATACCAAAAGATGGATGCCTACGTGGAACAATCCTCACAATCAAATTCCCGCTCAAATGAAAACCCCTTAGAAAATCATGTATCTGTTACGAATACCTGGCCCATTCTTCGCTTATCTTATTCAAAAAAACCTAATTGGGTTCATTCACTTCAATCGCCAAGAAATATACCCCCTAGCGATTCGTCTCCTCGCTTCCTCTCCTCCGATCATTCGAATCATCAACAAAGAATTGTTGCTTGAGTATCATCGTTCCACTAAGATTGATTCTAGGTAAGTTATATATCCTTGAAGATCGCAAATCCTATACCGAAATCTGATTTAACAGGGTATAAGTTCCAGTCAGAGAAAACTCAGATCGTTTGATCAAGAATCAATTTTTAATTTCGATTGATCCTTGATTATGTAGGAAAACCGTTCGTAAAATTAAAATAAAATAAATATTTTATTTATAGTACGATTACAACAAAAGAAATCTAATCTATTACAATACAAAGAAAAGAAAAATTATACTCCTATCAATACGATTACAAGGAAATAAAGGAAAATTGGCGCCATTTAATCACATCTTTTCACTATTGGCAAATAATAATCCATATTTTAACATTGGCAACTGACAGTCCCATGTTGTTGGGTATTTGTTTATAACAGTCCCTCCGTTTAAAAAAACTAACGGCGTTAGTTTTCGATGACGTGGAAAATGAAGTGGCATTTTTTAATTTTTTTTAAAATTTATCCAATCATCATCCTAGTCATCATACCACCTCCCCCATCTCTCTCCAGCCACCACTACCATCACCGCCTCCATCTTCGGTGACCACCAACCACCCCACAGCTGCCTCCGCCACCAACTTAAGCTTTGAGTTAGAAATTTCACAGTTTGATTTGCATTTTCTTCGTTTGAAACAGAGCACAAATTTTATCAAACAGAGCCCATTTTCTTCCTGTTAAAAAAAAAGGAGCTCATTCTCTTTATTTTTCTTCTCAAAATCCATCTAATTTACTCAAATTTCACTAAATTCTGAGGTTTTTTTCCAATTGAAACAGTGTCTATCCACCCACCGTCTCACTCCGCCGCTCTCTGTTTCATCGTAAAGCTTCGCCGCTCTCTGGTTGAAACTGATTCCGAGCTGCAATCTGTTTCGCCGCAAAGCTCCGCCCACTACTACCACCACCGTGTCGGAGACCATCACCGGTGAAACATAGAATAAGACGGGAGAAAGTGACCGGGTTTAGTTTATTGAGAGAGAAGGATTGAAGTTAAGATTGTGAGGATTGGGTTTGAAATGTAGTTTTGTACCTTTTCAATCTAGTCGTAATGTGTCGTCATCATCATCTCCGGACCACCCCCACTACCGGAGCTTGCCGGAACTCGGTGGTGGCGACGAACAGAAGCATGAACATGCACGTTTTACCGAGTGTTTTGGATGCGAAGATGGAGGCATTGGGGTTGGTGTTCACCGGAGATGGAGGCGGCGGTGGTGGTAGTGGTGGCCGGAGATGATGGTGGCGGCCGGATAAGATGACAGGTGGTGGATGTTGGTGGTGGGGTGGTGTTGTGATGACTAGGATGATGATTGGATAAATTAACAAAAAAATTTTTAAAAAATGGCACATCATTCGCCACGTCATCGAAAACTAACGCTGTTAGTTTTTTTTAACGGAGGGACCGTTAAAAACAAAAACCCGACAACATGGGACTGCCAGTTGCCAATGTTAAAACATTGATTATTATCTGCCAATAATAAAAAGATGGGATTAAATGACGCTAATTTTCCGGAAATAAATGAGTTACGATATAGGGAAAGAAAATGAATTACAATACAATTACAAGAAATAAAGAAAATACACTTACAAGAAATGGAAGAAATTTTATTAAAAAGTTTGAGTAAAAATGAAAACACAAAATCTGTGGCGAAGGATTCGGGTCCAAACCCGGGTCCCTTAAAACAAATTTCGGGTCTACCGAAGATCCGTTTTGTTTCTCAGGGTACAATCGCCTAAACCATATTGTACGGCCGGGATAATGCTAAGCTTGAAAATACCTTCGAAGCTTGGAGAAACCGAAGAACGAGATGAAGATCTTGAGAGAAAGTATAAGGAAGAGAAGAGAGAATTCTGTGTGGAATTCGGTGTATTGAGTTCAACTGATGAAGCTATATTTATAGTGGTAGGAGTCTTGTTGAGCAATCAAAAGTTAATTTGTAGTCAAACTTTGCATTAAACGTCTTTAATGCAAATTGATTTCTAATTAACGCGGAATTATCTTAATTAGCTTAAAAACGCGCTTACACAGCTGTCATTCCGGAAGTACTCCACGCCCGGACCACACAGGTCCGCTTGAACCTATCCGCCTGGTCTTCAACCGGACCAACCTTCCGGTTGAACTTTAAAACAATAAGGCGGATCTCAAGCGGTTCGCGGCAATGCAAAGTGCAAAGTGCGCCATTAAAGCACCACATTGCGCCCACGCCACGTGCGAGTTAGGGGTGCGCACCCCTTAGGGTCCAAATGATGTCTCATACTAAAAGAAACAATAGTTGTTAAGGTTCCCACCTTATAAACCACTTTTGGTTTCATCCCCCAACCAATGTGGGATGAGTTCTCATGCAACACTTAGCATTTTCTCTCTTATTTTCGTAGTTTTCACTGTTGCGAGACCTCAACTTTGAGCTTCGATATCTCATTCATACGATCTCCGTTTTGGACGTGGTTTGATGCGTTGGAAAGCCCTCACAACGTACTACACAAACCCATAAAATACTGAGGTAACAACCTATGTTATCTGTATTTTAATTTAGTCCAAAGTTGATGAAAAACTCATTTTCACACTTAGTGAAAAACTCATTTTCCACTAGTTTTCATCTCAAAATTCCAACACACAATACACAACATGTAACGATAGTGTCCACCTAATAAAAAAAAGAATCAAGAAAAATATATATGGCCACTCTCAGAGCATTCACACCTCATTCCCTATAATGGATATGTGTGTAAACCTTATAATTTAAGGTGTAGTTGTGAGTGGTTGTGAGTAGGGAAGAGAAAAATATTTGAGGAAAAATTTGGTGAATCCTATATTTGAGGAAAAATTTAGTAAAACTGTAAAATTTGAGGTTTGAAGAGGAGAAAATGTAATGATAAAGATATAAAAAAATATTATTTAATTGTGATTGTGAGTGAAAAAGAGAGAAATAATAATAATAAGTATATAAATTATAGGGATAAGGATAGGGAATGAGTTATAATGCTCTTATACGTTGATAATTATCAATTATGTTAATTATTTATCAGGCTAATCATAACTAGCTAGGGATTATCATTTTATAAGAATTAGTACTATTTAAACTTTAAGTAATGAACAACAGTTACAAGTGAAACTTCTGAGTTGAGATTATAATAAATGAAACTTAGGAGCAACACTATGTATATCTCACATAGTTCAAGGTCCTTGGAACAGGAGAACCAATTAATCTTCATTTAAAAACAGCCAACAACTATATATATATAAACCCATCACTTCTATGTCTTTGAAATCAAAGAAATAGCGATCCCACCGGCCGGAACTCATCGGAAAAGAATGGAGAGTACAGGATATAAGCTTACAACGTTACCACTTCAAACACAACAACTCCATTATCCTCCCCATGATCCTCCGCTTCCACAGTAAACATACACACTTTAAACTCTATCTTTTTTTTTCTTCTTTATTTTATGTGTTGTTTTACTTTCATCATTTTCTCTCAAGTTATTCGGCGATCTTCAACCAGAGTGAAGCAGAACCAGTCATAAGCTTACAGATATCAAACAATTCAGTCGAAGAGGAACTTAATCCTTATTCCCCACTTGTTGAGTAAGCTCTTAGCTCTTCATTATCTTTCTGATGGGATGGGTTTTTATTTTGCTTCCTGTTCTTATGAAATCCAACACAATTTCTGGTATAACTTTGTTGAATGCTGATATTATTACTATTATTATTGTCCAAGTGAATCTAACACCAATAATCACCTTTTCTTAAAATGATGTTTTCTTTTGAAGGTTTGAATCTCCTAACACCCAAATTCAAGTTGAATTTGCGGCCACGGATAATCCAGAGTCTGATTTAAGCATCATAAGAGGAGGAGATGGACAACACACTACAAGGTAACTAATTTCACTTGTGCTTCTTGAAGGCCCGTGGGAGGGGCTGAAGTACCGTTTGGACAGAGAGGTTTCGATTCAAACATTATTTTATAATATATGCGTTTGGTTTAGAGTAGGACTACGATAGATTACGGTTGAAAAGAAAAAGCAAATATCATTTCAAGGTTTTATTTATTCAACAAATTTTTTGGATATCCATTTATGTTCAGAAGGAGTTAAATTACTTGTTTTTCATACAAAAATTTGATTTATCGTAGATACAAAATGTTTGATGGTTCATACTTGATAAAATTTTGGTTGATTAATTATGTGTTCTTAATTAACGGGTTAATTAAATATTGTTGAATAAGTTTGGTTCCATGAGACTTTATGGTGTGCAAATCTGATATGCTTAGACTAACAAATGTTACTTTCCACTTTCCATGGTTGACGTAGTAATTCAAATTCTTGAATAATATTTACATATGTATTTATCCTGATCCTTAATTATGTGTATAACTTTGAATACTTTGAAAAAGTGGGGTGGGTTGATTGATGTGATGGATTAATCTTAATTTAAAATGAATAGTATTATTAATTAGTTCATTATTATTGTTTAGTAAGAGTTTTTGTAAGTTAGATGGTTTATAGAATTATAGGTCGGTTAACTCCTTAAGTCGGTAAAATTCCATAGAGATCTATGCCTATTTAAGAGGCCTTATGCCTTGTAAATTATATCCCACAAAATTATATCGAAAGCAATTTGTTTCGTTTAAAATAATTACATCAAGTTCGTGTTTGTTTCCGATTGTTTCTAACATGATGTTGGTAGAGAGTTTTTTGTTTTGATTGTAGGATGAACTTGGATTACATTTTTTTTTGAACAGCAAATATTTATTTACACCAAATACACCATTGTCAGGGTTTGAACCCATGACCTCCAACTAAGAGGACAAAGCCTCTACCAAGTGGGCTAGTCCCACGTTGGCTGAACTTGGATTACATAACACTTATTTTTTTGAGACATTCATATATCAAATTTATTGACATTTGTTTGTGTTTTTTTTTTCTCTCAGGCCACCATATCATTACTCAGATCCTAAAAAAGATGCGTATTTGCTTGGTATGTATCTAGCATTTTTAGGACTTGTTTTCTTGAAGCTCACACGGGAAAACCACACTCATTTTCCCACTCCCAATCCTTTTATAATTATCTCTGCATTTGCTTATGCCATGGCTTTTGTAGATTTATGTATCTTGTCTTGGATATATGAGCATTTAAACAACCCAAACTTCCTTGGTTGTTACACGACCCTAAAAGTTGTTTATTACACCTTGTGCATTCTTGCCTTTTTCTCGCTTTTGCCAGTGTTGTTAACAACTCAAAGCTCAACCTCCGCCCCTCCGCCTCCCCCTCCCACTCGCAATCATTTCCACCACAACTAGGTTGAGTATAGTGCTTTGTAAGTAAGTTTTTGATGAACTTTTATGATGGTTATTGTTACAATTTGTAGTAAGCTTTGTACTATAATCTATTTTATACATTTGTTGAAAACTTCATACAATAAAAAGATATACAACTTTTTTTTGTTCTTGTAGATGTTTGTTATACTTGATATATTCTTTATGAGTTGCGTTTTGTAACTAGGGTATTCGACTCGTACTTTATGGTGGCTTAGCTTCGATTATAAACATCAAAGCCTATTATATTGGTAGCAATGACAAATTTAAGTAATATATTTGTATCAACAAAAATCAGAAAACAATCAACGGTCACTTGAATAAACATAAGAAACTAAACATTTGAATAAAGTGCAACAAGATGCTATCATTTCACGAATTGCATACACATTCATTAATTTAATCCTATGAAGATTTAGTATACGATATATTCTGAGCGCACATCTTGTAAAATCTACACTGATACATCAAGATAAGTCCAAATTAAACCGAAACCAAGTCATATTCTTTTTTCTTTTTTTTTTATTAATACATGCATATTATTATACCGTGTTTGTTTTTTGCTTAATAATCTATTATTAAATAAAATCATGCATCTGTAATACAAACGCAATTTTGAATGACAAAGAAATTCAAAACGGACAAAAATACACTCAAAGGATCTTTCAAATGTTTATTAATTAGTAAATTAAGGCTTCCTTTATTGTTCGAAAGTCCAACACATAACCAATAATCAAATCTGTATAAAGTATACCTCAAGTTCCTTCTTGTGTTGTGCATCGCTTCCCTCCTTAACTCACAGCTGGCGGCCGTTGCTTGGGGGGGTTCAAGACTGACTTCAAGGTGTTGTGTGAGTGGGTCCTCAAGTAATCAACTTGTAATATGATATATCAGCATACCTTCGGCCTTTGGGAGAACTTCCAAAAATCTATTTTCTTCACCTTTTTTCTCCCCACCCACTTTTTCTTTTTGTTTCTATCTGCTACATGACCCACATCTAATTAATTTGTTAAATTAAATTATAAAGTTCAGTTCCTTTATAGATGAGACTCAAAATCTTTGACCACGAAAGAGCATTTATCACTTTATTTATATCTATATGACTATATCTATTCCATAAGGCTATGTGTAATGGATAAAGCCCATAAAGTCATAAATAGGGCATTATCCGCCATGTGGACGTTGACTGGAAAATAGGCTTTATGGGCTTTATGGTGTAGTGGATAAAGTCTCCATAACGCCTCAATATCATTACTTAATTATTTATTTTTTTTAATTTTTTTTAAAACTACTTTCATTAAAATAAATATTACAACTTAAAAAAACTTACAACTTAATTAAAATAAATATTACAACTTAAAAAAAATCTACAACTTAATTATATATATATATATACATTAACAAATGGTCGTCATAGACTCATAAAACACTATTCATATCTTCACTAATAGGAACATGACACGTGTCATGTTCCATCACTAATAACATGACATGTGTCATGTTCAATCAATAATAGATTGGTGCTAGGCCACTAATTTTATGACACGTGGCCTGACACGTGGCCACGTGTTAGGCCATGTGGTGACACGTGGACACGTGTTAGGCCATGTGGTGACACGTGGACACGTGTTAGGCCACGTGCCATATGTATGCCAATGCTTTTGTAACACGTGGTCACGTGTTAGGCCACGTGGTCACGTGTTAGGCCACGTGTTATGTACATGTGGTATTTTTTAAGACTTAAGCGCAGGTGGTCAACTTTTAGACCACTTTTAGAGTTTTTGACTTTGGTCACAACGTTCTGAAAAATGAGTGTTAGGCCACCATGTCATGTACATGTGGTATTTTTTTTCAAGCTTAAACGCAGGTGGGTCACCATCTTGTTAAAATAAATATTACAACTACTTAAATAAAAAGAAGACAATACAATAAAAAAAGATAATACAATGAAAAAAAAAAAGACAATACTAGTCGGTGATCTTGTATCTTGCCTTGATTCGGTCCCTCTTTTTGTTATAGAGGGCGAGGTAAACCGGATCACCGTTTTGAGGCGGTGGTTCGGGTATGGTTGAGTGACGGGGTTCATTTACGGGAATTGAGGGGGAGGCATGTTGACCATCATTTTTCAAAGGTTTTGATCGGTTTCGTTCTCGCCAGTATTAGGTCGAGAGTTGGGTTGGTTGTTAGGTTGATTGGGAAACATTTTAAAAAAAATAGAAGAGTAGAAGAGTAGAAGTAGAAAGGAGTTGGTGTGGTGTGTGAAATGGTTAAAAAGGTGGAGTATTTATAGGTAAAAATGGTTAAAATTAAAAATTTAAACAAAAAAAAATGCCCCAACGGTCTAAAATAGAGGCGTTGAACGGCTCCTTTTTTGTTTTCTTTCCCCTTTCTCGGTGTTATTGGCCTCACGCCCCTCGCCGATTTTTCACCTATAACGCCCATAACGCCCCTGCGTAGTGGGGGTGGGCGTTATAGGTGCTTTTTAGGCCCAGTAACGCTCCATTACGGATAGCCTAATATCTAAATATAGTAACCATAATCTTCAAAGCTAGATCAAAATCCGACACTACAATTTATATGTAGGTGAATAATAATGATTTAAATAACAACAATTAGTATAAAAATGTCTAATTAATCAATGAAATATTAGTTAATAGATGATTATTAAAATTTAGAAATTTTCAAAAGTGAGTCAAATACTAAAGCATGATTAACAATAAGTATTAGAATGTATATAGTTGATCAATTTGATTAAAACATTAAAAAATCCTAAAAATTCTCAAATTGATTATGAACCATAGAATTTGACTCCTTAAATTGGACATCAAAATCAGAAATTGATTGAGTGCTTTTGTAGGGAATGAAAAACTAATAAGATTAGACTAAATAATTACCCGAATTGGTTGAGAATTGAAATCAAAATCGAACGAGGAAGTTGCATGTCCTAGATTTCATTCTTGAGTTGGAGCTTGAATTGTAGAATTTCGATGATGGGTTGGGACCAGGGGAAGTCGAATTTCGTTGTGGATTTGGGGAATATATATATATATACCTATATATATATATATATTATATTTTCTTAAATATAATATATTTTACTCTTTAAAATTTGGTTATAATGCTTATAATATTTTATTTAAAATAATATTTTAATTTTAATACTATATATACAATATATTCTATTTAACTTTATATATATCTTTTACTTCGGTTGAGTATAAATTCAAAATATTATCAAGTATTTCAATACGATAAACTAAATTTTATTGCATATACATATATACTAGTTTTTTCATCTTCATGTGTTACATGACTAAGTTTTAAAAAAACTACAAATACAATCATAATCTACGACAATTATGTATTTTTATGACTATATAAAAATTTCTCAGTAACTATAGGTGGGTCAGAGATTTTACGACAGTGGACATTGAGGCAGTGGGTTTTCTCTGGGATGGATGTGCAACACAGAGTGTCTTGGTTACTCGCACGGACTGCGATTGTAACGTATCGTGGGTAACAACGTTTGCCATTATGAGATCTCCGGGTAACCGGATGTTTGCAGTTCCAAAAAAATATAGTCACGGAAAATAAGGATTTTGTTTATTATATTGAAATGAAATACTTGGAAAATTTTAATTAAAGCTCAATTAAAGTAAAAAAAATATAAAATTTAATTAAAATATTATTATGAATAAAGTATTATAAGTATTATATTAAAGTATTAAAGTAGTAGGATAGAACCCGTATGTTATACGGATTGAATTATTAAAAATATATATAATTGATAATTGCATACTTTTCTTATTACTGGAATAACCTGTTACATCACATTAAATAAAGAGTCAAAGTTATAATTCATAATATGGTAGTGGTGACTTACCAACAATATTTAGATCTCATGTCTCTACTTGTATATTTGAAAAATGCAACCATACAAATATGATTGTTAAAAAAAAATAATCTGACCCAGAATAGGAACTAAAATTAATTTATGATTTAACAAACTTAAGACTTTAAGTCTTTGTAGAAAGTTAGGTGAGTATAAAGTTTATCAAGATTATAATGAACACATATAAAATCTAAATTATAATCAATATTATAATGTTATATCAATAAAAAAATGTTATTTTGGTATACATTAGGAAACTTACGATTGAATTAGTCGTCATGTTTAAAATTTTCAAATTGGATGAACATTGATAATTTGATGGGAGATGTTAAAATGAGAAGTTTGTTTTGGGTAAGAAGGATAAGAAGGAATTTCAGCCATTGGATCTTGATATAATAAAAAAGGAATGAGAGGTATTTTAGTCTTAGCCACTTTTGTTGACTTTTTATCTACTTTCTCCATTTTCTTTAAACATTCATAACTTTCGCATACGACATTATGCTATATATAAACGCTCGTTTTTATGGTGTAATTTTTTAAAAAAAAATAATGTCGTATCTAAAAGTTATGAAGGTTTAAAATGTCACACCCCAACCGACGGCGGAATATGTCGGGGCGAGACGACTGTCCAGATGTACATGACAACTAGTAATAGTTACCAAATACTTAAACATGCCATTTTTATATATAAACAAAGATCCGTACAATAATTCAAATATAATCATCAAGCATTGATTTAGTGTCTTTATCTAGGTCCGCAATCCTATCGTGATCAGTCAAATAATCCAAGTAGTCATCCTGCAACATGTATAAAATAGAGAGTGTCAACTACAAAAGTAGTTGGTGAGTAATCATAGAGTTATGTATATGAAAAGTCAGCGGTTTATGCCATTAAGTATTGATTCATATGATATATATTATAAAAGACTACACTAAAGAATAAAGACTATCCAAAAGAATAAAGACTATCCAAAAGAATAAAGACTATCCAAAAGACTATCCATTCACCACTCATAGATATAGATGTTGTGTAACCAAGCCTAGACAATAAGGGAGCAATCACCTATTTGAAGACAGGATTATGTCTCAATATCCTAGGTGGGTTGTCAACCAATAGATTTGTATCTATCATTGTTACCACGGCACGATGGTTAATGGCACACAAAAGAATAAAGACTAACCATTCATGATTAAAGATTTACGATTCCCACACTTTAGATATTAGACATAGATACACATAATAAAGAACACACATAATATCATAGGATCGCAGTGATTTCGAATAAGAAATAAAGATTTAGGATTTAGATATAGGATATACATGTTGCACCCCAAAATGAGAAAGTGGTTATTAATACTCACTACTCTAGTCATCATTTGATTGAAGGAATCACCCTTCTAATAATAACAGGAGTTTATATCGCATAATATCCCACAGTAATAAAAGGGGGTATGAGTACTCACTACTCGAATTATCAATCGAAGGAATCACCCTTCTAATGATAACAAGAGTTGATTATCGTATCACAACCCATAGTAATAAAAGAGGAGCTACGAGTACTCACATGAAGAGCGGATTGAGGATGAATGATAACGCTGAATTTGATATGATAGATCTTGAGATTAGCCTAGTGACATGAATAGGCTAAATAAATACAAAGAATATAGTTCCAATTGGACAGGGTTCTTGAAGAGTGTTAGGTTTTTTTTTTAATTATTATGTCAAAAGACTATCTCCGTATTGATTACAACAAAGATTAGTGATAATATGAAAACGCGTTTTCCTATAAATCCCAGGTAAGTCTGCCAGGTCCAACGAGGGATTTATGCGACATCCTTACCTATGCCAGGAAACCCGGTGTACAGGCGTTTACCCTTCCGGTCCGCGCGAATTCTAAATAGTTTTATAAAAATTGATATATCATATCATAAAATATAAATTATGAATGTTTATAGTTTTTGATATATATATATATATATATATATATATATATATACTTTTTAAAATAAATAGAATTTAAGTATATATATACATTTGTTTTAGTTTATAAATATATATATATAAAATATATATTTATATATATTTTTATGAAACATATATATATATATATATATATATTGATAATACTGTTTATAAAATTATATATATATATATATATATATATATATAATCATATAATATCAAATAGTAATTTATGATCATAGATATATATTTGTTTTTAACAAATATTTGTATTCATCAATTTTACGAATAATATCAAACGTGCTCCAAAAATGATGAAAATTTAGGGTTTTAATCTTGATAGTATACAAAGATATCCCTTAGAATTTGAGACCCAAACTCATAACCGTTTGTTAAATTTGGGCATTATAACGACGTATAATACCGTTTTTACTCGAAAAAAAATGTTCTCCAATTGTGAAATTAACTTAGGGGTTTCTTTAGTTATGTGTTCGTATGAAGATCCCCAAAATTACAGCTCCTAATTCCTAACAGGTTGTTCTAATTTTAGAAATTAAGTTCAAGAACCCTAGTTTTTAAGCAAATCTGGAACTTGATTAAAACAACGATATGAACAGAAATTGATAGAGGGCTTTTGTTCTACGTACCAAATAGAGGAGGACTGCAGAAAATTAGACCTCGAGAGCTCCTGAGTTGAGAGAATTCGGGCAGTGAAGATACGGGTATGAAATGAAGGTTTTTGAGAGATAGATTTTAGGAATTAAAGCTTGATTTCGAGTTCCAGAGGTTGATTTATATACTAACAGGGACGAAATCTCGTTAGGACACGCGTTCTGGTGACTAATCGAAGAATTTGACACTAATCAAATGGTTAAACGGGGCTGAAACACGTAGCAAAGCTAAAAACACGTCTGCACATTCTGGGGAGTACCGCCCAGAAGTTAGAAATTTGGGGCGTACCGCCCAGGAGTGATTTTGGCAGATTTACACTTTTAGCCCCTGAAGTTTCATTTTTGCAGTTTTAGCCCCTGAACTTTGATAAATTGACACTTTTAACCCCACAAATTATAAAAATTCATTTTTCATTATATTTGAACTTTAGGATTTCAAATATTATATTTTTATAATTTGCGAGATTTCCGGTTAACACCGAAATTAGCGTCAAAGATCAGATTTTCTTTATTTCGCATTTTAGCCTCAAACTTTTCGGGAAACCTTACATTTATTTACTCGTGCTTATTATTTCCCACAAGTACTACATATGTTTGGTTTGCTCAAGTTTTCGGGTTTAATGGAAATAAAAATAACTGAAATAGAATTTCGAATTCGGGTCGGGTTTAAATGAATATGGATTGACCGAGTTGTCACATAAAAAATGGGGGGAATTTGATAAAAAGTCAAAAATACCTTCCATCTTTTATTTTCTTTAGTTTTTCTCTCTAATTTACCCACAGAAATTTTAAGCCATAGATCTTCATTTAATTGAAGATCTAATTGCTATGATTACTTTTATCCTTCTTATCTAAACTAAACTTCTCACAATAACCTAACCAGTTATATGGTAGAAAAATATTTAATATTGGATCTTATGAACATGATTTTTGTCGTTTGTGAATTTCTTTATAAAAAGTATCATCCACAATGTTGATTGAATCTGTAAAATAATATTAGGTATTCAATTATTGAAATATTAAATATGATTTGCTCAATTATATTTGAAAACACACTGGATAAGTTTTTATTGGTATTTTATAAGTTTTTTTATATATTTATTAAAATAAAAATAATAATAATTTATAAAAATAATTTTAAATAAAAATAAGATAAAAATTAATATATGGTCGTCATAATTTCATAATATAAATAAATACAAATATATCATGATTAATTATAAAATAGGATATAATTTCCAATAAAAAAGAATTAATTAGTGGGTAGATTGTGGTGGGAAAACTTTTGTGAAAATGAATATATTGTTGACATGTGTCAACATTTGTAATCATTTATTAGAGTAGGAAGATACATAATTATTTTAATAAGATATAATATATGCGTGATAAAAATATTATCTTGAATAAAATATTAACCTCAATATTAATATTTAGTATTTGGATAATTACTAACCTTAATAAAAAAAAATATATATATTTAAGTAGTTACTTATTGGATAATTACTTATTAAAAATTTTAAACTAAATAAACCTTAATATGGAAATACAGTATTTGGATAATTACTTATTAAAATTTTATCTTAATTCAAAATTTTGTGGTGATGACAAGTGTTCTTTTTTACTAATTAAATCCAAATACTAAATTTCCATATTAGGTTTTAAATTTAGTTTAAACTTTTAATAAGTAATTATCCAATAAATTTTTTATATTAAAGTTAGTAATTATCCAAATACTAAATTATAATATTAAGATTAATATTTTATTCAAGATAATATTTTTATTGTATATATATTATATTTTATTAAAATAATATATTTTATTGCATATACTTTAATACTTTAATATAATACTTATAATATATTATTCATAATAATAATTTAATTAAATATTATGCATGAAATATAAAATATTTTATTCTATTTAATTTTATAGTTTCTTTTACTTTATCAAGTATTTCGTTTCAATATAATAAACAAAATCTTACTGTTTTTTAACTGCAAACATCTGGTTACCCGGGGGTCTCATCACTGCAAACGATGTTACTCACTACACGTTATGACCGGAGTTCGTGCGAGTAACCAAGATCCTCTGTGTTGCACATCCATCCCAGAGGGAAACCCACCGCCTAAATGCCCATTGTCAAAAAACTTGTGATCCACCTATAATTACTGTAAAACTTTTAGATAGATATAAAAACACATAATTGTCATAGATTATGATTATTTTTATATATATATTTTTAAAAACTCAGCCGTGTAACACACGGGGATAAAAGTATTTTAAAGATCAATTAAAGTAAAAAAATATAAAATTAAATAAAATAAATATTTTATATTACATGTATAATATTTAATTAGAATATTATTATGAATAAAGTATTATAAGTATTATATTAAAGTATTAAAGTATACATAATTATTTTAATAAGATAAAATATATGCGCAATAAAAATATTATCTTGAATAAAATATTAACCTCAATATTAATATTTAGTATTTAGATAATTACTAAGCTTAATAAAAAAATTATATTTGAATAGTTACTTATTAGATAATTACTTATTAAAAATTTAAACTAAATAAACCCTAATATAAAAAAATAGTATTTTGATTATTAATTATTAAAATTTTATCTTAATTCAAAATTTTGTGGTGATGACAAGTGTTCATTTTTACTAATTATTTGCCGTTTTTTACTACGGATTTTCTCCATTTTTGTAACATCCTGATTTTGCTTTATTTAAATATTTTATTTTATGTGTGAGTGTTGGTCGGGTAATTTGGGTTAGACTGTTAGAGTATGACCCGACGTGATTAATAATAATTCTTAAGTCAAATTTTATGGTGGCTAATTTAATAGAACCAAAGTTTAGGGGTGGAATGAAATTAGGTAGAAAAGGCTTGATTTTACTAAATGGTCAAAATAGAAGGACCATAGTTGTAAATTGGAGACTAAAAACAAATCTAGGACTTCCCCAGACTTAAAAATCGTGAACCAGAGCTGGAAGGGGGAGGAGAAGCTTGTGTTATGCTTGAATCACCAAATTAATAGTGTTGGAAGGAGGAAGTCGAATTGGGGGCTAGGAAGTCACCTACGTCACGATTTTCATCATCTCAACTTGGGTTCTTGTTCAAGTAAGTGACTTCTTGATATAGTGATTTGATGGATCTTGATTAAAGGTTAAATTGATGAAGGATTATGGTTTAGTATGTGTTAATATGTTCAGATTATGCTTGTGTTTGAGTTGCATGTTAGAAATTGTTGGTAATTGTTAGAAATTGTGATGGGGGTCTCAACCTACGTAAGGGAAAACGAATTCCATGAGGTTGGGGGATTGGGTTAGTTGAGTCCATGAATGCTTGCACTGTTGCTGAATTTGTCAACTTATACATGAATGTAGTAATGGGATGTATAGGTGATCAAGAGGGGATGGATTGGTAATCTAGATATTAGCTAGAAGCAAGAACATTATGAATGCATATAAGGTGTTCGATGAAATGCCTAAATGAGTGCAGAAATATTAATAGATGAATTTTCACATATTTTATGATAAGATAATGTTATGTTGTAAGATAATGTTATGTGTTAAGATGTGAATGATGATCAGTAAATGGTTAATCTCTATAACCATGTGATATAAATGGTGAAGCGAGAGGAAGTTCATCCAAGCATCGGGAGGGAAAAGACAAAGCTTGATCCTTAAGGTAACATATGAATGTTGTTTAGATGATATGTAGGTATTTACCATGCTATAAATTGTGACTTAGAGGTAATATTAGGATGTTAGATGAATGTGAAATTTGCCAAATGTTAATTAGATGAAATTGTGTGTGTTATAGACTTATGCAGAAATGAATTCAATAATAGATTCATCTTGAGAGAATGTAAGTTGAGAATGAGTTTGATGACCCAATTGGGTTAGATGGAAAACTGGCCCTTAAGGGTCAAAGTGTGAAATTGAAGTGTTCCAAGGAAACTTGGATTGGTTATAGGTTGTAACAACCAAGCTCATGATTGCACCTTCGAGTGAGAGTGGCAACTTGGCTCTATTATATGTGCCAAGGGGTGGTTTTAACTCCTAGATGGAGTTAGACCATCTAGTGTTTAAATTCTGGAAATTTGTGCTTATATCATGTTATTAGTGGAATAATTTACATGCTCACATGTCAGAATACTAATTTTATGTATGTTGAGATTGTATTGTAACATTAGAAGTCATGAAATTGGGAGATTCATAAGAATGGGGCTTAACGAGTCAACGGGTTGACCGTAGAACTTATATGATGTGGGATTTCCAAATCGAGAATTATGAAGTAGTTAATTTTGTGCTTTATGGCTCTTATTGACTTCGGAAGTGCAGGAATTGAATGATTTCTCTATTTCAGGTGATATGGTGACCTTAGTAGGAAATTTGAAAATATGCAGAAATTGGCTAAGTATAGAATATTGGGAAAATTAGCTTGATCCCTGGAAAAGTTGCTCCAAGCGTATCACTTGGACCATGAGGTTCTGCAAGCATACGCTTGCGCAGCAAGCGTATCGCCTGGTTTTGCAGTTGTCCCAAGCGATACGCTTGGGACTCAAATCCGATGTTTTGTTGATTTTCCTATATTTAAGAGTTGTGTAGTGTGTTGTTTTTATTATATTCCATTAATACTAATGTGTTGCTCGTGTTAATTGTAGGAACTGAATAGGTGGAGCCGAGCCAAGATCGAGCAGATAGCTTTTGGGGAACCGAACACCGTGGTGTTTTTTAATGTTGATATTATGATGGATTCCATAGCATTATGTTTCTAAGCTAAATCTGATCATGAAGTGTTTCTAAATGTTAATCTGTTTTCGGGTTATGCCGTAAACTACTATGTTTTGTAAATACTGGAAGCGGAATTTTATGGCCCGTATTTTTAAATTATTAGACCGGTGTTAATAACGGGTAGGGTGTTACAATTTCACATTTTATTTATTTTTCATCGTTATAACCACATTCAAGCCAATCAAGATGAATATAAACACGCCATATATCGAAATACGTTGAAATATATATATTCACAAAACACATTTGCGTGCGATATGTAACACGTATCGATTTTTGATTAATCAATAATGTTTTGAGACTCAACTTTGTGTGATGTTTTGTGTTGTGATTTAGAAATACCAAACTCAACAAATAGTATAATTGACACACCACGCCCATAAACGTGATTTCTCAATAAATACTGAAATCGCGCGAAAACCGAACTTTCATTATTCACGTTTTAAACCTCGAACTTTCGCAAAACCTCACTAGTACTTACTTGTGTGTGTGACTAGTATTACCCACAAGTGTCATACCTATATATAATTTTGACAAAATGACATAATGATCGGAACATTTTGACACAATGATCTGAACATTTCGTGTCAAAAAACGAAAGAGTATTTTTTTATTTTTTATATAGCAACACTATACGCATTTAAAGATAAACAACGATCGTTTTTATGGTGTAATTTTTTTTAAATAATGTCGCATGTGAAAGTTATGAATGATTAAAATACACATCCTTTCTTTTTTATTAGATCAAGATCCAATGCCTGAAAAACCTTCTTATCTTTTTACTAAAACCAAACATTTCATTTGAACCCATCTTATTTAAAGAGTAAATTGCGGATTTAGTCCCTGTGGTTTGCACGAATTTCGGGTTTAGTCCTTAGGTTTCATTTATTACGGATATGATCCCAAACGTTTGCCAAACCGTATCGGATTTAGTCCCTGAGCCTTAACGCCGTTAGAAAATTTTGTTAATTGAGTATGAATTGACCATTATACCCCTCCCTTTAAAAAATATTATCTCTAATATAAATATCAAGGGTTGAAACTGTATTATTAGGAAAAAAAGGATCCAACTGTAAAATCGTCATCTTCTTCACCTGAAGACTCGTTCACCGGCGACCTGCAATCACCCGGCGACCGCCACTGCCGGTGACCATCACATCCCTCCGGCGGCCTCCCCTTCCCTGTCCGAACCCAACCTGGGACACCAACCCTCCCCTACCCTTTCTTCCTCCGTCGACACCATGTACCGGCTCTCCTGTCGGCGCAGTCACGTACTGGTGACCTATCTCCGGTCGTGGAGCGGCGTTCTCCGACGACCTGGACCCTCCCCCAATCGACGCCCGATGACCTCCCGACTTCAGTAACCTCCGACTCACCCCCCTCAACCCCATCTGCAGCCAAAACCGCCCCCCTTCATCTTCATCGCAACCAACTCCGACCCCTTTCATCTTCATCGCAAACCCAGGGCCACGATTCCTGCTACCCTGGAGCCATCGCAGGCGACGCTCTTCATTCGTTGTGGTCGCCGACGGACCGGTGGTGGTGTGGGACTCGCCGACGAAGGGAATAGGCTTTGGTGGTGATGGTGTATTCCCCGGAATACGTACGGGACATTTGAAAGAGAAGGGTGTGGGACCCACCATAAGTGTTTTTTTTAAATTGTATTATAGTGTATTTTTTTTATTAAACTTATATTAATGATTTTAAAGGGAGGGGTATAATGGTCCATTTACACTCACTTAACATAATTTTCTAACGGCGTCAAGGCTCAGGGACTAAATCCGATACGGTTTTGGCAAATGTTTGAGACCATATCCGTAATAAATGAAACCTAAGGACTAAACCCAAAATTCGTGCAAACCACAGGGACTATATCCGCAATTTACTCTTATTTAAATAACTTAATCCATAATTTTTATCAAACATAAATAATATTTTTGATGATTTACTCTTAGACCACCCACATCAAGGAGTACGTGCCTTGTACGTGGGGGTTGAACATCAATGTGGGTTTAATTTTTGTGGTGTACGTACGTGGGGAAGTACCCTCACGTACCATCTTTTCTTTTTTTTTCTTTTTTTTTATTTTTTTCCCCTCACATAATTTGTAGTGTTATTATTTTAATAGGGTGGTATGTGGGGAAGTACGAGTATTTTATTGATGTGGGAAAAAAGTGGGTTTTGTGGTATGTGAGAAAAAAGCTGACGTGACACTGAAAAAGGTGGTATGTGGTATGTATTGATGCGGGGAGTCTTAATTATTTATGAGAAGCGGGTGGGGTCCACTTTGCAGTCTATGAGATTTTGGTGGGGTCTATTTTCAAACGTCCACTAAAGATCCTCCAAACCGTGTCCCAACTCTCAACAACGTTCGGGTGGGGTCCGTTTTCACGCCCAGTTAATTCTGTAACTCATACTTGAGAAGTTTTGATCTGATACCATAACTCAAACACTTGTATGATTGGTATCACAACATCAACTCTTGTGCATCAATGTCACACTCATTATGGAATCCTTGAATGGTAGACAAAACTTTAGTTTGGTTTTCCTTATTTATTTCTTTTGAAAGTTTGATTTTACCTCACATTTATGTCAAAGGTTTTTAGCTCTCTTATGTGGAAATCTGCATGAACAAGCATCCATAAGCGCAGATGTTGGAGAGGTCGTTGGAATTGAACAAGATCGTGCGGCCACTAGTCACCTCCTATGGAGTAACTCTAGTTACCTTTATTATGTGTTTTTGGAATATTTGATCTATTATTGTGAGCTTTTTATGTTTTATTGAAGATTTGATTCATGTCAAGTTATATTTTTTTGTTGTTTTTAAAGGCTTATGCTTTCCATTACAGGATTGGATCTCTCGACGACCAATTCACAGTTGAAATTACGAGCAACGATAATCCAGACACCGATTTAAGCATCCTAACAACAAATGGACGACACACTACAAGGTAATTAGCTTTAATTAAGTTTTAATTGTTTGTAATTGATACCTGAATCATGACGAGAAAGCAGTCCGGAAATCAGATAATATGCTGGAGCAACGATCGATGGCGGAGAGGCTAATTTTGGTGGCGGTTACGCTGGTATGCCGACGGTAACAGGAACAGTAAATTGAGAGCAGTGACCCGAGCGATGGTTTCGAATCATGCTTATGGATTACCATTCCAATTCGTTTGTGACTTTTCAGCAGGGAGAATTGAATTTTGAGTCGATCCATAAGAAAACGAGGTCAAAATTAGTTGGTACTTGGCAACGAGAGTGGGTGTAGCGGGTCACAAAATCCCCCTCGCCAATTGAATACGTCATCATAGTATGTCGAGTAAAGTACGTCTATATTCCCTAGAGTTTGAAACTTTAAATACTAGTAACTCTTAAAATTCTAATTGCTGTTTACTTATTTAATCCATTGCTTTTAACTAAATCCAGGACACTGTTAATTTAGTATGAATCGATTAAATTACCCCTTTTATTAGTAAAACTATAAAAAATTAAGCTCTTCTTTTTCATCATCATACATTTCTCTTCTTTTGTAAACCCTAACAACCATATCATCTCCCCCAAATCTTTGGGCCTCCTTCCCACATCTTGACCGATCCCCCACCACCACCGTAGCAGCATGACAATCGTCTAGTGGTGGAAAATCAAGCCAGACACATCTAAATCCAAGGGCGAAGTATAGTGAAGGCATGGGCACTACCCATTTTTCGCTCAGAAGTGAAAATTTATACCCGTACAGTCCCAAAAAAAATTATATACTTAGTCTGGCTCTATAATTTTTTTTACCCTTGACTTTCTCCCCGGTTGAATTTCTAGTCAAGCTTCGCCTTGGTCTAAATCAAACCCTAATAAAGATTTCCCATATCATTAATTCAAAACGAGCGGTGATGGGCAGAGGAGGAATAGAGCCTCCATAGTGTTGGCCGAATAAAAAGAGAGGAGAAATAGAACGTCCATTGTTTAACGTGTAATGAAGGAAAGGGGTGGGGTGTAGTCATGTAGATGATATCTATATAGAGTTTAGAAAAAATGTGTATTTATGTGTGGATCAGGGGTGGATGGGTCTTTTTGTAAATTACTTAACTGACATAGTAAAATTCAAGGTTGCACAAATCGCTTGGCAGTAACTCGACGGTCGACTGGTGTTAAGCGATTAATCGGATTAATCGTGATTAATCAGCGATTAATCAGAGACCCTAAATTATTACAAATATATATAAATATATAGAGGATCATTGGAAAAACTTCTAAATATTGGAAAACCTAGAAAATTTTTTAGTTCTCAAAATAAAAAATTCTCAAATGAACCTAACACTATATATATATAAACATTTACATATTTCAACATGTCAATATCTTAATATAGTTAATAAGTAAATAAGTAAATAACCTTAAAAAGTAATAAACTAGTACTTATATAAACGTTTAAGTAAAAAATACAATAATTAAGTCGAATACATTTAATAATCCCAAAAAACAAATACATTTAAGTTAAAAACTACAATATTAAAGTCAAAAAATATAATTTTTTTAAGTTTTTCATTTTTTTAATTATTAAAGTTGGCTAACCGTCAAGGCCGCCAAGACCGCCAAGGACCGCCAAGGACCGATGTTGACCGTCGTTGACCAGCCGACCGTTAAACCATTAATCGTAGACGGTGAGATCCCGCTAAGCGACTAATCGTTGATTAATCACCGATTAATCGCGATTTCTACAATATTGGTAAAATTCCTGGACTAAAAAGGTGAAATTAAAACTTTTAAACTAAAGAGTTCAGGGACTAAAACCGTACTTTACTCTGTTATATTCTGCGAGTGTGAAACGTGGCTGTTATTTCGGGTCGGCACTCGGGATTTAGTGGGTCGGTTTATAGGATATTATCGGGTACCCGAAAATTTGATCACCCCTACTCGCCTTCGTTTATAACCTGCAACCAATCCCTCGTCTTCTCCGATTCAAGAAAAGCATGGAGAGCGCATTACGTCCTCAAAGTTCCGCAAGACAAGAACGCCATTATCCCGCCCACGATCCTCTGCTTCCACAGTAAACCTGCACTTTAAACTCTCTCTCTTTTTTATGTCTTCTATTTCCGGCGAGGTGTTTAACGCCTGTTGTTTTTATCATTTTTCTCTCAAGTTATTCGGCGATCTTCAACCAGAGTCGAGCAGAAGCAGTCATTAGCTTACCGGATTCATACAATTCAATTGAAGGGTGCCGTGACTCCCCGCCGCCTCCTCCTCCGCCTGTTGAGTAAGCTAGCTAGCTCTTCATTATTTTTCTAATTTCAACACCTATGCCAAACTAAACACAGTTACTTATAAAATTGGTTCAAATTTCAACTCCAATTCTAAAGAAATCCAATTTACTCCACAAATGAGCTCTCTAACGACCAGTACTGAACACAATCTCTGATATAATTTTAAGTTTGGTTCTGGTTGGTATACGTGAAATTCTCCCTGATCAGTTGAATTTTTTCGTGTTTCTTTCAGAAGTTTTAATTCATTTTAGACGTATCTGTTTTTCGAGGATCTCAAGCAGAGGCGGATCTAAGAAAAATGTGAA
>JBCNJP010009187.1:0-31979 GCA_039602395.1 Deinandra increscens subsp. villosa
ATAAACACCTTATTAGCACACATTAGTGGGACTCATTGGTCCCAACTAAACACACCTTATTGGGCCATAATTGGTCATAAACACAACTTATTGGTTATATACACACCTGTATTGGGACTCATTGGTACTAACTGACCCTCATTGCCCTCTAAACACACATTATTGGGCCATCATTGGTCCTAAACACAACTTATTGGTTATATAAGACACACCTTACTAGGACTTATTAGTCCCAACCGACCCTCATTGCACTACTAAACACACCTTATTGGGCCATCATTGGTCCTAAACACAACTTATTGGTTATATACACACCTTATTAGGACTCATTGGTGCCAACTAACCCTCATTGTCCCTAAACCCACTTTATTGTGCCATCATTGGTCCTAAACACAACGTATTGGTTATATGCACACATTAGTGGGACTCATTGGTCCCAACTAAACACACCTTATTGGGCCATAATTGGTCGTAAACACAACTTATTGGTTATATACACACTTTATTGGGACTCATTGGTCCCAACGGACCCTCATTGCCCTTAAACACACATTATTGGGCCATCATTGGTCCTAAACACAACTTATTGGTTATATAAGACACACCTTACTAGGACTTATTGGTCCCAACCGACCCTCATTGCCCTACTAAACACACCTTATTGGGCCATCATTGGTCCTAAACATAACTTATTGGTTATATACACACCTTAGTGGGACTCATTAGTCCCAACTAAACACACATTATTGGGCCATCATTGGTCCTAAACACAACTTATTGGTTATATACACACCTTACTAGGACTTATTGGTTCTAACCGACCCTCATTGCCCTACTAAACACACCTTATTGGGCCATCATTGGTCCTAAACATAATTTATTGGTTATATACACACCTTAGTGGGACTCATTAGTCCCAACTAAACACACCATATTGGGCCATAATTGGTCGTAAACACAACTTATTAGTTATATAAACACCTTATTAGCACACATTAGTGGGACTCATTGGTCCCAACTAAACACACCTTATTGGGCCATAATTGGTCGTAAACACAACTTATTGGTTATATACACACTGTATTGGGACTCATTGGTACCAACTGACCCTCATTGCCCTTAAACACACATTATTGGGCCATCATTGGTCCTAAACACAACTTATTGGTTATATAAGACACACCTTACTAGGACTTATTGGTCCCAACCGACCCTCATTGCACTACTAAACACACCTTATTGGGCCATCATTGGTCCTAAACACAACTTATTGGTTATATACACACCTTATTAGGACTCATTGGTGCCAACTAACCCTCATTGTCTCTAAACCCACTTTATTGTGCCATCACTGGTCCTAAACACAACGTATTGGTTATATGCACACATTAGTGGGACTCATTGGTCCCAACTAAACACACCTTATTGGGCCATAATTGGTCGTAAACACAACTTATTGGTTATATACACACTTTATTGGGACTCATTGGTCCCAACGGACCCTCATTGCCCTTAAACACACATTATTGGGCCATCATTGGTCCTAAACACAACTTATTGGTTATATAAGACACACCTTACTAGGACTTATTGGTCCCAACCGACCCTCATTGCCCTACTAAACACACCTTATTGGGCCATCATTGGTCCTAAACACAACTTATTGGTTATATACACACCTTAGTGGGACTCATTAGTCCCAACTAAACACACATTATTGGGCCATCATTGGTCCTAAACACAACTTATTGGTTATATACACACCTTACTAGGACTTATTGGTTCTAACCGACCCTCATTGCCCTACTAAACACACCTTATTGGGCCATCATTGGTCCTAAACATAATTTATTGGTTATATACACACCTTAGTGGGATATTAGTCCCAACTAAACACACCATATTGGGCCATAATTGGTCGTAAACACAACTTATTGGTTATATAAACACCTTATTAGGACTCATTGGTGCCAACTAACCCTCATTGTCCCTAAACCCACTTTATTGTGCCATCATTGGTCCTAAACACAACGTATTGGTTATATGCACACATTAGTGGGACTCATTGGTCCCAACTAAACACACCTTATTGGGCCATAATTGGTCGTAAACACAACTTATTGGTTATATACACACTTTATTGGGCTCATTGGTCCCAACGGACCCTCATTGCCCTCAAAAACACATTATTGGGCCATCATTGGTCCTAAACACAACTTATTGGTTATATAAGACACACCTTACTAGGACTTATTGGTCCCAACCGACCCTCATTGCCCTACTAAACACACCTTATTGGGCCATCATTGGTCCTAAACACAACTTATTGGTTATATACACACCTTAGTGGGACTCATTAGTCCCAACTAAACACACATTATTGGGCCATCATAGGTCCTAAACACAACTTATTGGTTATATACACACCTTACTAGGACTTATTGGTTCTAACCGACCCTCATTGCCCTACTAAACACACCTTATTGGGCCATCATTGGTCCTAAACATAATTTATTGGTTATATACACACCTTAGTGGGACTCATTAGTCCCAACTAAACACACCATATTGGGCCATAATTGGTCGTAAACACAACTTATTGGTTATATAAACAACTTATTAGGACTCATTGGTGCCAACTAACCCTCATTGTCCCTAAACCCACTTTATTGTGCAATCATTGGTCCTAAACACAACGTATTGGTTATATGCACACATTAGTGGGACTCATTGGTCCCAACTAAACACACCTTATTGGGCCATAATTGGTCGTAAACACAACTTATTGGTTATATACACACTTTATTGGGACTCATTGGTCCCAACTAACCCTCATTGCCCTTAAACACACATTATTGGGCCATCATTGGTCCTAAACACAACTTATTGGTTATATAAGACACACCTTACTAGGACTTATTGGTCCCAACCGACCCTCATTGCACTACTAAACACACCTTATTGGGCCATCATTGGTCCTAAACACAACTTATTGGTTATATACACACCTTAGTGGGACTCATTAGTCCCAACTAAACACACATTATTGGGCCATCATTGGTCCTAAACACAACTTATTGGTTATATACACACCTTACTAGGACTTATTGGTTCTAACCGACCCTCATTGCCCTACTAAACACACCTTATTGGGCCATCATTGGTCCTAAACATAATTTATTGGTTATATACACACCTTAGTGGGATATTAGTCCCAACTAAACACACCATATTGGGCCATAATTGGTCGTAAACACAACTTATTAGTTATATAAACACCTTAGTGGGACTCATTAGTCCCAACTAAACACACATTATTGGTTATATACACACCTTATTAGGACTTATTGGTTCTAACCGACCCTCATTGCCCTACTAAACACACCTTATTGGGCCATCATTGGTCCTAAACATAATTTATTGGTTATATACACACCTTAGTGGGACTATTAGTCCCAACTAAACACACCATATTGGGCCATAATTGGTCGTAAACACAACTTATTGGTTATATAAACACCTTATTAGCACACATTAGTGGGACTCATTGGTCCCAACTAAACACACCTTATTGGGCCATAATTGGTCATAAACACAACTTATTGGTTATATACACACCTGTATTGGGACTCATTGGTACAACTGACCCTCATTGCCCTACTAAACACACATTATTGGGCCATCATTGGTCCTAAACACAACTTATTGGTTATATAAGACACACCTTACTAGGACTTATTAGTCCCAACCGACCCTCATTGCACTACTAAACACACCTTATTGGGCCATCATTGGTCCTAAACACAACTTATTGGTTATATACACACCTTATTAGGACTCATTGGTGCCAACTAACCCTCATTGTCCCTAAACCCACTTTATTGTGCCATCACTGGTCCTAAACACAACGTATTGGTTATATGCACACATTAGTGGGACTCATTGGTCCCAACTAAACACACCTTATTGGGCCATAATTGGTCGTAAACACAACTTATTGGTTATATACACACTTTATTGGGACTCATTGGTCCCAACGGACCCTCATTGCCCTTAAACACACATTATTGGGCCATCATTGGTCCTAAACACAACTTATTGGTTATATAAGACACACCTTACTAGGACTTATTGGTCCCAACCGACCCTCATTGCCCTACTAAACACACCTTATTGGGCCATCATTGGTCCTAAACACAACTTATTGGTTATATACACACCTTAGTGGGACTCATTAGTCCCAACTAAACACACATTATTGGGCCATCATGGGTCCTAAGCACAACTTATTGGTTATATA
Organism: Deinandra increscens subsp. villosa; assembly: GCA_039602395.1. NCBI lineage: Eukaryota > Viridiplantae > Streptophyta > Magnoliopsida > Asterales > Asteraceae > Deinandra > Deinandra increscens. The sequence goes on from JBCNJP010009187.1 coordinate 4,301, forward strand.
CACACCTTACTAGGACTTATTGGTTCTAACCGACCCTCATTGCCCTACTAAACACACCTTATTGGGCCATCATTGGTCCTAAACATAATTTATTGGTTATATACACACCTTAGTGGGATATTAGTCCCAACTAAACACACCATATTGGGCCATAATTGGTCGTAAACACAACTTATTAGTTATATAAACACCTTATTAGCACACATTAGTGGGACTCATTGGTCCCAACTAAACACACCTTATTGGGCCATAATTTGTCGTAAACACAACTTATTGGTTATATACACACTGTATTGGGACTCATTGGTACAACTGACCCTCATTGCCCTTAAACAAACATTATTGGGCCATCATTGGTCCTAAACACAACTTATTGGTTATATAAGACACACCTTACTAGGACTTATTGGTCCCAACCGACCCTCATTGCACTACTAAACACACCTTATTGGGCCATCATTGGTCCTAAACACAACTTATTGGTTATATACACACCTTATTAGGACTCATTGGTGCCAACTAACCCTCATTGTCCCTAAACCCACTTTATTGTGCCATCACTGGTCCTAAACACAACGTATTGGTTATATGCACACATTAGTGGGACTCATTGGTCCCAACTAAACACACCTTATTGGGCCATAATTGGTCGTAAACACAACTTATTGGTTATATACACACTTTATTGGGACTCATTGGTCCCAACGGACCCTCATTGCCCTTAAACACACATTATTGGGCCATCATTGGTCCTAAACACAACTTATTGGTTATATAAGACACACCTTACTAGGACTTATTGGTCCCAACCGACCCTCATTGCCCTACTAAACACACCTTATTGGGCCATCATTGGTCCTAAACATAACTTATTGGTTATATACACACCTTAGTGGGACTCATTAGTCCCAACTAAACACACATTATTGGGCCATCATTGGTCCTAAACACAACTTATTGGTTATATACACACCTTACTAGGACTTATTGGTTCTAACCGACCCTCATTGCCCTACTAAACACACCTTATTGGGCCATCATTGGTCCTAAACATAATTTATTGGTTATATACACACCTTAGTGGGATATTAGTCCCAACTAAACACACCATATTAGGCCATAATTGGTCGTAAACACAACTTATTGGTTATATAAACACCTTATTAGGACTCATTGGTGCCAACTAACCCTCATTGTCCCTAAACCCACTTTATTGTACCTTCATTGGTCCTAAACACAACGTATGGGTTATATACACACATTAGTGGGACTCATTGGTCCCAACTAAACACACCTTATTGGGCCATAATTTGTCGTAAACACAACATATTTGTTATATACACACTTTATTGGGCTCATTGGTCCCAACGGACCCTCATTGCCCTCAAAAACACATTATTGGGCCATCATTGGTCCTAAACACAACTTATTGGTTATATAAGACACACCTTACTAGGACTTATTGGTCCCAACCGACCCTTATTGCCCTACTAAACACACCTTATTGGGCCATCATTGGTCCTAAACACAACTTATTGGTTATATACACACCTTAGTGGGACTCATTAGTCCCAACTAAACACACATTATTGGGCCATCATTGGTCCTCAACACAACTTATTGGTTATATACACACCTTACTAGGACTTATTGGTTCTAACCGACCCTCATTGCCATACTAAACACACCTTATTGGGCCATCATTGGTCCTAAACATAATTTATTGGTTATATACACACCTTAGTGGGACTCATTAGTCCCAACTAAACACACCATATTGGGCCATAATTGGTCGTAAACACAACTTATTGGTTATATAAACAACTTATTAGGACTCATTGGTGCCAACTAACCCTCATTGTCCCTAAACCCACTTTATTGTGCCATCATTGGTCCTAAACACAACGTATTGGTTATATGCACACATTAGTGGGACTCATTGGTCCCAACTAAACACACCTTATTGGGCCATAATTGGTCGTAAACACAACTTATTGGTTATATACACACTTTATTGGGACTCATTGGTCTCAACTGACCCTCATTGCCCTTAAACACACATTATTGGGCCATCATTGGTCCTAAACACAACTTATTGGTTATATAAGACACACCTTACTAGGACTTATTGGTCCCAACCGACCCTCATTGCACTACTAAACACACCTTATTGGGCCATCATTGGTCCTAAACACAACTTATTGGTTATATACACACCTTAGTGGGACTCATTAGTCCCAACTAAACACACATTATTGGGCCATCATGGGTCCTAAGCACAACTTATTGGTTATATACACACCTTACTAGGACTTATTGGTTCTAACCGACCCTCATTGCCCTACTAAACACACCTTATTGGGCCATCATTGGTCCTAAACATAATTTATTGGTTATATACACACCTTAGTGGGATATTAGTCCCAACTAAACACACCATATTGGGCCATCATTGGTCCTAAACACAACTTATTGGTTATATACACACCTTAGTGGGACTCATTAGTCCCAACTAAACACACATTATTGGGCCATCATTGGTCCTCAACACAACTTATTGGTTATATACACACCTTACTAGGACTTATTGGTTCTAACCGACCCTCATTGCCATACTAAACACACCTTATTGGGCCATCATTGGTCCTAAACATAATTTATTGGTTATATACACACCTTAGTGGGACTCATTAGTCCCAACTAAACACACCATATTAGGCCATAATTGGTCGTAAACACAACTTATTGGTTATATAAACAACTTATTAGGACTCATTGGTGCCAACTAACCCTCATTGTCCCTAAACCCACTTTATTGTGCCATCATTGGTCCTAAACACAACGTATTGGTTATATGCACACATTAGTGGGACTCATTGGTCCCAACTAAACACACCTTATTGGGCCATAATTGGTCGTAAACACAACTTATTGGTTATATACACACTTTATTGGGACTCATTGGTCCCAACTGACCCTCATTGCCCTTAAACACACATTATTGGGCCATCATTGGTCCTAAACACAACTTATTGGTTATATAAGACACACCTTACTAGGACTTATTGGTCCCAACCGACCCTCATTGCACTACTAAACACACCTTATTGGGCCATCATTGGTCCTAAACACAACTTATTGGTTATATACACACCTTAGTGGGACTCATTAGTCCCAACTAAACACACATTATTGGGCCATCATGGATCCTAAGCACAACTTATTGGTTATATACACACCTTACTAGGACTTATTGGTTCTAACCGACCCTCATTGCCCTACTAAACACACCTTATTGGGCCATCATTGGTCCTAAACATAATTTATTGGTTATATACACACCTTAGTGGGATATTAGTCCCAACTAAACACACCATATTGGGCCATAATTGGTCGTAAACACAACTTATTGGTTATATAAACACCTTATTAGCACACATTAGTGGGACTCATTGGTCCCAACTAAACACACCTTATTGGGCCATAATTGGTCGTAAACACAACTTATTGGTTATATACACACTGTATTGGGACTCATTGGTACAACTGACCCTCATTGCCCTTAAACACACATTATTGGGCCATCATTGGTCCTAAACACAACTTATTGGTTATATAAGACACACCTTACTAGGACTTATTGGTCCTAACCGACCCTCATTGCACTACTAAACACACCTTATTGGGCCATCATTGGTCCTAAACACAACTTATTGGTTATATACACACCTTATTAGGACTCATTGGTGCCAACTAACCCTCATTGCCATACTAAACACACCTTATTGGGCCATCATTGGTCCTAAACATAATTTATTGGTTATATACACACCTTAGTGGGACTCATTAGTCCCAACTAAACACACCATATTGGGCCATAATTGGTCGTAAACACAACTTATTGGTTATATAAACAACTTATTAGGACTCATTGGTGCCAACTAACCCTCATTGTCCCTAAACCCACTTTATTGTGCCATCATTGGTCCTAAACACAACGTATTGGTTATATGCACACATTAGTGGGACTCATTGGTCCCAACTAAACACACCTTATTGGGCCATAATTGGTCGTAAACACAACTTATTGGTTATATACACACTTTATTGGGACTCATTGGTCTCAACTGACCCTCATTGCCCTTAAACACACATTATTGGGCCATCATTGGTCCTAAACACAACTTATTGGTTATATAAGACACACCTTACTAGGACTTATTGGTCCCAACCGACCCTCATTGCACTACTAAACACACCTTATTGGGCCATCATTGGTCCTAAACACAACTTATTGGTTATATACACACCTTAGTGGGACTCATTAGTCCCAACTAAACACACATTATTGGGCCATCATGGGTCCTAAGCACAACTTATTGGTTATATACACACCTTACTAGGACTTATTGGTTCTAACCGACCCTCATTGCCCTACTAAACACACCTTATTGGGCCATCATTGGTCCTAAACATAATTTATTGGTTATATACACACCTTAGTGGGATATTAGTCCCAACTAAACACACCATATTGGGCCATAATTGGTCGTAAACACAACTTATTGGTTATATAAACACCTTATTAGCACACATTAGTGGGACTCATTGGTCCCAACTAAACACACCTTATTGGGCCATAATTGGTCGTAAACACAACTTATTGGTTATATACACACTGTATTGGGACTCATTGGTACAACTGACCCTCATTGCCCTTAAACACACATTATTGGGCCATCATTGGTCCTAAACACAACTTATTGGTTATATAAGACACACCTTACTAGGACTTATTGGTCCCAACCGACCCTCATTGCACTACTAAACACACCTTATTGGGCCATCATTGGTCCTAAACACAACTTATTGGTTATATACACACCTTATTAGGACTCATTGGTGCCAACTAACCCTCATTGCCATACTAAACACACCTTATTGGGCCATCATTGGTCCTAAACATAATTTATTGGTTATATACACACCTTAGTGGGACTCATTAGTCCCAACTAAACACACCATATTGGGCCATAATTGGTCGTAAACACAACTTATTGGTTATATAAACAACTTATTAGGACTCATTGGTGCCAACTAACCCTCATTGTCCCTAAACCCACTTTATTGTGCCATCATTGGTCCTAAACACAACGTATTGGTTATATGCACACATTAGTGGGACTCATTGGTCCCAACTAAACACACCTTATTGGGCCATAATTGGTCGTAAACACAACTTATTGGTTATATACACACTTTATTGGGACTCATTGGTCTCAACTGACCCTCATTGCCCTTAAACACACATTATTGGGCCATCATTGGTCCTAAACACAACTTATTGGTTATATAAGACACACCTTACTAGGACTTATTGGTCCCAACCGACCCTCATTGCACTACTAAACACACCTTATTGGGCCATCATTGGTCCTAAACACAACTTATTGGTTATATACACACCTTAGTGGGACTCATTAGTCCCAACTAAACACACATTATTGGGCCATCATGGGTCCTAAGCACAACTTATTGGTTATATACACACCTTACTAGGACTTATTGGTTCTAACCGACCCTCATTGCCCTACTAAACACACCTTATTGGGCCATCATTGGTCCTAAACATAATTTATTGGTTATATACACACCTTAGTGGGATATTAGTCCCAACTAAACACACCATATTGGGCCATCATTGGTCCTAAACACAACTTATTGGTTATATACACACCTTAGTGGGACTCATTAGTCCCAACTAAACACACATTATTGGGCCATCATTGGTCCTCAACACAACTTATTGGTTATATACACACCTTACTAGGACTTATTGGTTCTAACCGACCCTCATTGCCATACTAAACACACCTTATTGGGCCATCATTGGTCCTAAACATAATTTATTGGTTATATACACACCTTAGTGGGACTCATTAGTCCCAACTAAACACACCATATTGGGCCATAATTGGTCGTAAACACAACTTATTGGTTATATAAACAACTTATTAGGACTCATTGGTGCCAACTAACCCTCATTGTCCCTAAACCCACTTTATTGTGCCATCATTGGTCCTAAACACAACGTATTGGTTATATGCACACATTAGTGGGACTCATTGGTCCCAACTAAACACACCTTATTGGGCCATAATTGGTCGTAAACACAACTTATTGGTTATATACACACTTTATTGGGACTCATTGGTCCCAACTGACCCTCATTGCCCTTAAACACACATTATTGGGCCATCATTGGTCCTAAACACAACTTATTGGTTATATAAGACACACCTTACTAGGACTTATTGGTCCCAACCGACCCTCATTGCACTACTAAACACACCTTATTGGGCCATCATTGGTCCTAAACACAACTTATTGGTTATATACACACCTTAGTGGGACTCATTAGTCCCAACTAAACACACATTATTGGGCCATCATGGGTCCTAAGCACAACTTATTGGTTATATACACACCTTACTAGGACTTATTGGTTCTAACCGACCCTCATTGCCCTACTAAACACACCTTATTGGGCCATCATTGGTCCTAAACATAATTTATTGGTTATATACACACCTTAGTGGGATATTAGTCCCAACTAAACACACCATATTGGGCCATAATTGGTCGTAAACACAACTTATTGGTTATATAAACACCTTATTAGCACACATTAGTGGGACTCATTGGTCCCAACTAAACACACCTTATTGGGCCATAATTGGTCGTAAACACAACTTATTGGTTATATACACACTGTATTGGGACTCATTGGTACAACTGACCCTCATTGCCCTTAAACACACATTATTGGGCCATCATTGGTCCTAAACACAACTTATTGGTTATATAAGACACACCTTACTAGGACTTATTGGTCCCAACCGACCCTCATTGCACTACTAAACACACCTTATTGGGCCATCATTGGTCCTAAACACAACTTATTGGTTATATACACACCTTATTAGGACTCATTGGTGCCAACTAACCCTCATTGTCCCTAAACCCACTTTATTGTGCCATCACTGGTCCTAAACACAACGTATTGGTTATATGCACACATTAGTGGGACTCATTGGTCCCAACTAAACACACCTTATTGGGCCATAATTGGTCGTAAACACAACTTATTGGTTATATACACACTTTATTGGGACTCATTGGTCCCAACGGACCCTCATTGCCCTTAAACACACATTATTGGGCCATCATTGGTCCTAAACACAACTTATTGGTTATATAAGACACACCTTACTAGGACTTATTGGTCCCAACCGACCCTCATTGCCCTACTAAACACACCTTATTGGGCCATCATTGGTCCTAAACATAACTTATTGGTTATATACACACCTTAGTGGGACTCATTAGTCCCAACTAAACACACATTATTGGGCCATCATTGGTCCTAAACACAACTTATTGGTTATATACACACCTTACTAGGACTTATTGGTTCTAACCGACCCTCATTGCCCTACTAAACACACCTTATTGGGCCATCATTGGTCCTAAACATAATTTATTGGTTATATACACACCTTAGTGGGATATTAGTCCCAACTAAACACACCATATTGGGCCATAATTGGTCGTAAACACAACTTATTGGTTATATAAACACCTTATTAGGACTCATTGGTGCCAACTAACCCTCATTGTCCCTAAACCCACTTTATTGTACCTTCATTGGTCCTAAACACAACGTATGGGTTATATACACACATTAGTGGGACTCATTGGTCCCAACTAAACACACCTTATTGGGCCATAATTTGTCGTAAACACAACATATTTGTTATATACACACTTTATTGGGACTCATTGGTCCCAACGGACCCTCATTGCCCTCAAAAACACATTATTGGGCCATCATTGGTCCTAAACACAACTTATTGGTTATATAAGACACACCTTACTAGGACTTATTGGTCCCAACCGACCCTTATTGCCCTACTAAACACACCTTATTGGGCCATCATTGGTCCTAAACACAACTTATTGGTTATATACACACCTTAGTGGGACTCATTAGTCCCAACTAAACACACATTATTGGGCCATCATTGGTCCTCAACACAACTTATTGGTTATATACACACCTTACTAGGACTTATTGGTTCTAACCGACCCTCATTGCCCTACTAAACACACCTTATTGGGCCATCATTGGTCCTAAACATAATTTATTGGTTATATACACACCTTAGTGGGACTCATTAGTCCCAACTAAACACACCATATTGGGCCATAATTGGTCGTAAACACAACTTATTGGTTATATAAACAACTTATTAGGACTTATTGGTGCCAACTAACCCTCATTGTCCCTAAACCCACTTTATTGTGCCATCATTGGTCCTAAACACAAGGTATTGGTTATATGCACACATTAGTGGGACTCATTGGTCCCAACTAAACACACCATATTGGGCCATAATTGGTCGTAAACACAACTTATTGGTTATATAAACAACTTATTAGGACTCATTGGTGCCAACTAACCCTCATTGTCCCTAAACCCACTTTATTGTGCCATCATTGGTCCTAAACACAACGTATTGGTTATATGCACACATTAGTGGGACTCATTGGTCCCAACTAAACACACCTTATTGGGCCATAATTGGTCGTAAACACAACTTATTGGTTATATACACACTTTATTGGGACTCATTGGTCCCAACTGACCCTCATTGCCCTTAAACACACATTATTGGGCCATCATTGGTCCTAAACACAACTTATTGGTTATATAAGACACACCTTACTAGGACTTATTGGTCCCAACCGACCCTCATTGCACTACTAAACACACCTTATTGGGCCATCATTGGTCCTAAACACAACTTATTGGTTATATACACACCTTAGTGGGACTCATTAGTCCCAACTAAACACACATTATTGGGCCATCATTGGTCCTAAACACAACTTATTGGTTATATACACACCTTACTAGGACTTATTGGTTCTAACCGACCCTCATTGCCCTACTAAACACACCTTATTGGGCCATCATTGGTCCTAAACATAATTTATTGGTTATATACACACCTTAGTGGGATATTAGTCCCAACTAAACACACCATATTGGGCCATAATTGGTCGTAAACACAACTTATTGGTTATATACACACCTGTATTGGGACTCATTGGTACAACTGACCCTCATTGCCCTTAAACACACATTATTGGGCCATCATTGGTCCTAAACACAACTTATTGGTTATATAAGACACACCTTACTAGGACTTATTGGTCCCAACCGACCCTCATTGCACTACTAAACACACCTTATTGGGCCATCATTGGTCCTAAACACAACTTATTGGTTATATACACACCTTATTAGGACTCATTGGTGCCAACTAACCCTCATTGTCCCTAAACCCACTTTATTGTGCCATCACTGGTCCTAAACACAACGTATTGGTTATATGCACACATTAGTGGGACTCATTGGTCCCAACTAAACACACCTTATTGGGCCATAATTGGTCGTAAACACAACTTATTGGTTATATACACACTTTATTGGGACTCATTGGTCCCAACTGACCCTCATTGCCCTTAAACACACATTATTGGGCCATCATTGGTCCTAAACACAACTTATTGGTTATATAAGACACACCTTACTAGGACTTATTGGTCCCAACCGACCCTCATTGCCCTACTAAACACACCTTATTGGGCCATCATTGGTCCTAAACACAACTTATTGGTTATATACACACCTTAGTGGGACTCATTAGTCCCAACTAAACACACATTATTGGGCCATCATTGGTCCTAAACACAACTTATTGGTTATATACACACCTTACTAGGACTTATTGGTTCTAACCGACCCTCATTGCCCTACTAAACACACCTTATTGGGCCATCATTGGTCCTAAACATAATTTATTGGTTATATACACACCTTAGTGGGACTCATTAGTCCCAACTAAACACACCATATTGGGCCATAATTGGTCGTAAACACAACTTATTGGTTATATAAACACCTTATTAGGACTCATTGGTGCCAACTAACCCTCATTGTCCCTAAACCCACTTTATTGTGCCATCATTGGTCCTAAACACAACGTATTGGTTATATACACACATTAGTGGGACTCATTGGTCCCAACTAAACACACCTTATTGGGCCATAATTGGTCGTAAACACAACTTATTGGTTATATACACACTTTATTGGGACTCATTGGTCCCAACGGACCCTCATTGCCCTCAAACACACATTATTGGGCCATCATTGGTCCTAAACACAACTTATTGGTTATATAAGACACACCTTACTAGGACTTATTGGTCCCAACCGACCCTCATTGCCCTACTAAACACACCTTATTGGGCCATCATTGGTCCTAAACACAACTTATTGGTTATATACACACCTTAGTGGGACTCATTAGTCCCAACTAAACACACATTATTGGGCCATCATTGGTCCTAAACACAACTTATTGGTTATATACACACCTTACTAGGACTTATTGGTTCTAACCGACCCTCATTGCCCTACTAAACACACCTTATTGGGCCATCATTGGTCCTAAACATAATTTATTGGTTATATACACACCTTAGTGGGACTCATTAGTCCCAACTAAACACACCATATTGGGCCATAATTGGTCGTAAACACAACTTATTGGTTATATAAACAACTTATTAGGACTCATTGGTGCCAACTAACCCTCATTGTCCCTAAACCCACTTTATTGTGCCATCATTGGTCCTAAACACAACGTATTGGTTATATGCACACATTAGTGGGACTCATTGGTCCCAACTAAACACACCTTATTGGGCCATAATTGGTCGTAAACACAACTTATTGGTTATATACACACTTTATTGGGACTCATTGGTCCCAACTGACCCTCATTGCCCTTAAACACACATTATTGGGCCATCATTGGTCCTAAACACAACTTATTGGTTATATAAGACACACCTTACTAGGACTTATTGGTCCCAACCGACCCTCATTGCACTACTAAACACACCTTATTGGGCCATCATTGGTCCTAAACACAACTTATTGGTTATATAAGACACACCTTACTAGGACTTATTGGTCCCAACCGACCCTCATTGCCCTACTAAACACACCTTATTGGGCCATCATTGGTCCCAAACACAACTTATTGATTATATACACACCTTAGTGGGACTCATTAGTCCCAACTAAACACACATTATTGGGCCATCATAGGTCCTAAACACAACTTATTGGTTATATACACACCTTACTAGGACTTATTGGTTCTAACCGACCCTCATTGCCCTACTAAACACACCTTATTGGGCCATCATTGGTCCTAAACATAATTTATTGGTTATATACACACCTTGGTGGGACTCATTAGTCCAAACTACACACACCATATTGGGCCATAATTGGTCGTAAACACAACTTATTGGTTATATAAACACCTTATTAGGACTCATTGGTGCCAACTAACCCTCATTGTCCCTAAACCCACTTTATTGTGCAATCATTGGTCCTAAACACAACGTATTGGTTATATGCACACATTAGTGGGACTCAATGGTCCCAACTAAACACACCTTATTGGGCCATAATTGGTCGTAAACACAACTTATTGGTTATATACAGACTTTATTGGGACTCATTGGTCCCAACTGACCCTCATTGCCCTTAAACACACATTATTGGGCCATCATTGGTCCTAAACACAACTTATTGGTTATATAAGACACACCTTACTAGGACTTATTGGTCCCAACCGACCCTCATTGCACTACTAAACACACCTTATTGGGCCATCATTGGTCCTAAACACAACTTATTGGTTATATACACACCTTAGTGGGACTCATTAGTCCCAACTAAACACACATTATTGGGCCATCATGGGTCCTAAGCACAACTTATTGGTTATATACACACCTTACTAGGACTTATTGGTTCTAACCGACCCTCATTGCCCTACTAAACACACCTTATTGGGCCATCATTGGTCCTAAACATAATTTATTGGTTATATAGACACCTTAGTGGGATATTAGTCCCAACTAAACACACCATATTGGGCCATAATTGGTCGTAAACACAACTTATTGGTTATATAAACACCTTATTAGCACACATTAGTGGGACTCATTGGTCCCAACTAAACACACCTTATTGGGCCATAATTGGTCGTAAACACAACTTATTGGTTATATACACACTGTATTGGGACTCATTGGTACAACTGACCCTCATTGCCCTTAAACACACATTATTGGGCCATCATTGGTCTTAAACACAACTTATTGGTTATATAAGACACACCTTACTAGGACTTATTGGTCCCAACCGACCCTCATTGCACTACTAAACACACCTTATTGGGCCATCATTGGTCCTAAACACAACTTATTGGTTATATACACACCTTATTAGGACTCATTGGTGCCAACTAACCCTCATTGTCCCTAAACCCACTTTATTGTGCCATCACTGGTCCTAAACACAACGTATTGGTTATATGCACACATTAGTGGGACTCATTGGTCCCAACTAAACACACCTTATTGGGCCATAATTGGTCGTAAACACAACTTATTGGTTATATACACACTTTATTGGGACTCATTGGTCCCAACGGACCCTCATTGCCCTTAAACACACATTATTGGGCCATCATTGGTCCTAAACACAACTTATTGGTTATATAAGACACACCTTACTAGGACTTATTGGTCCCAACCGACCCTCATTGCCCTACTAAACACACCTTATTGGGCCATCATTGGTCCTAAACATAACTTATTGGTTATATACACACCTTAGTGGGACTCATTAGTCCCAACTAAACACACATTATTGGGCCATCATTGGTCCTAAACACAACTTATTGGTTATATACACACCTTACTAGGACTTATTGGTTCTAACCGACCCTCATTGCCCTACTAAACACACCTTATTGGGCCATCATTGGTCCTAAACATAATTTATTGGTTATATACACACCTTAGTGGGATATTAGTCCCAACTAAACACACCATATTGGGCCATAATTGGTCGTAAACACAACTTATTGGTTATATAAACAACTTATTAGGACTCATTGGTGCCAACTAACCCTCATTGTCCCTAAACCCACTTTATTGTGCCATCATTGGTCCTAAACACAACGTATTGGTTATATGCACACATTAGTGGGACTCATTGGTCCCAACTAAACACACCTTATTGGTTATATACACAATGTATTGGGACTCATTGGTACAACTGACCCTCATTGCCCTTAAACACACATTATTGGGCCATCATTGGTCCTAAACACAACTTATTGGTTATATAAGACACACCTTACTAGGACTTATTGGTCCCAACCGACCTTCATTGCACTACTAAACACACCTTATTGGGCCATCATTGGTCCTAAACACAACTTATTGGTTATATACACACCTTAGTGGGACTCATTAGTCCCAACTAAACACACATTATTGGGCCATCATTGGTCCTAAACACAACTTATTGGTTATATACACACCTTACTAGGACTTATTGGTTCTAACCGACCCTCATTGCCCTACTAAACACACCTTATTGGGCCATCATTGGTCCTATACATAATTTATTGGTTATATACACACCTTAGTGGGACTCATTAGTCCCAACTAAACACACCATATTGGGCCATAATTGGTCGTAAACACAACTTATTGGTTATATAAACACCTTATTAGGACTCATTGGTGCCAACTAATCCTCATTGTCCCTAAACCCACTTTATTGTGCCATCATTGGTCCTAAACACAACGTATTGGTTATATGCACACATTAGTGGGACTCATTGGTCCTAACTAAACACACCTTATTGGGCCATAATTGGTCGTAAACACAACTTATTGGTTATATACACACTTTATTGGGACTCATTAGTCCCAACGGACCCTCATTGCCCTTAAACACACATTAGTGGGCCATCATTGGTCCTAAACACAACTTATTGGTTATATAAGACACACCTTACTAGGACTTATTGGTCCCAACCGACCCTCATTGCCCTACTAAACACACCTTATTGGGCCATCATTGGTCCTAAACACAACTTATTGGTTATATACACACCTTAGTGGGACTCATTAGTCCCAGCTAAACACACATTATTGGGCCATCATGGGTCCTAAACACAACTTATTGGTTATATACACACCTTACTAGGACTTATTGGTTCTAACCGACCCTCATTGTCCTACTAAACACACCTTATTGGGCCATCATTGGTCCTAAACATAATTTTTTGGTTATATACACACCTTAGTGGGATATTAGTCCCAACTAAACACACCATATTGGGCCATAATTGGTCGTAAACACAACTTATTTGTTATATAAACACCTTATTAGGACTCATTGGTGCCAACTAACCCTCATTGTCCCTAAACCCACTTTATTGTGCCATCATTGGTCCTAAACACAACGTATTGGTTATATGCACACATTAGTGGGACTCATTGGTCCCAACTAAACACACCTTATTGGGCCATAATTGGTCGTAAACACAACTTATTGGTTATATACACACTGTATTGGGACTCATTGGTACAACTGACCCTCATTGCCCTTAAACACACATTATTGGGCCATCATTGGTCCTAAACACAACTTATTGGTTATATAAGACACACCTTACTAGGACTCATTGGTCCCAACCGACCCTCATTGCCCTACTAAACACTCCTTATAGGGCCATCATTGGTCCTAAACACAACTTATTGGTTATATACACACCTTACTAGGACTTATTGGTCCTAACCGACCCTCATTGCCCTACTAAACACACCTTATTGGGCCATCATTGGTCCTAGACATAACTTATTGGTTATATACACACCTTAGTGGGACTCATTAGTCCCAACTAAACACACCATATTGGGCCATAATTGGTCGTAAACACAACTTATTGGTTATATAAACACCTTATTAGGACTCATTGGTGCCAACTAACCCTCATTGTCCCTAAACCCACTTTATTGTGCCATCATTGGTCCTAAACACAACGTATTGGTTATATGCACACATTACTGGGACTCATTGGTCCCAACTAAACACACCTTATTGGGCCATAATTGGTCGTAAACACAACTTATTGGTTATATACACACTGTATTGGGACTCATTGGTACAACTGACCCTCATTGCCCTTAAACACACATTATTGGGCCATCATTGGTCCTAAACACAACTTATTGGTTATATAAGACACAACTTACTAGGACTTATTGGTCCCAACCGACCCTCATTGCACTACTAAACACACCTTATTGGGCCATCATTGGTCCTAAACACAACTTATTGGTTATATACACACCTTATTAGGACTCATTGGTGCCAACTAACCCTCATTGTCCCTAAACCCACTTTATTGTGCCATCACTGGTCCTAAACACAACGTATTGGTTATATGCACACATTAGTGGGACTCATTGGTCCCAACTAAACACACCTTATTGGGCCATAATTGGTCGTAAACACAACTTATTGGTTATATAAACACCTTATTAGGACTCATTGGTGCCAACTAACCCTCATTGTCCCTAAACCCACTTTATTGTGCCATCACTGGTCCTAAACACAACGTATTGGTTATATGCACACGTTAGTGGGACTCATTGGTCCCAACTAAACACACCTTATTGGGCCATAATTGGTCGTAAACACAACTTATTGGTTATATACACACTTTATTGGGACTCATTGGTCCCAACGGACCCTCATTGCCCTTAAACACACAATATTGGGCCATCATTGGTCCTAAACACAACTTATTGGTTATATAAGACACACCTTACTAGGACTTATTGGTCCCAACCGACCCTCATTGCCCTACTAAACACACCTTATTGGGCCATCATTGGTCCTAAACATAACTTATTGGTTATATACACACCTTAGTGGGACTCATTAGTCCCAACTAAACACACATTATTGGGCCATCATTGGTCCTAAACACAACTTATTGGTTATATACACACCTTACTAGGACTTATTGGTTCTAACCGACCCTCATTGTCCTACTAAACACACCTTATTGGGCCATCATTGGTCCTAAACATAATTTATTGGTTATATACACACCTTAGTGGGATATTAGTCCCAACTAAACACACCATATTGGGCCATAATTGGTCGTAAACACAACTTATTGGTTATATAAACACCTTATTAGGACACATTGGTGCCAACTAACCCTCATTGTCCCTAAACCCACTTTATTGTGCCATCATTGGTCCTAAACACAACGTATTGGTTATATGCACACATTAGTGGGACTCATTGGTCCCAACTAAACACACCTTATTGGGCCATAATTGGTCGTAAACACAACTTATTGGTTATATACACACTGTATTGGGACTCATTGGTACCAACTGACCCTCATTGCCCTTAAACACACATTATTGGGCCATCATTGGTCCTAAACACAACTTATTGGTTATATAAGACACACCTTACTAGGACTCATTGGTCCCAACCGACCCTCATTACCCTACTAAACACTCCTTATAGGGCCATCATTGGTCCTAAACACAACTTATTGGTTATATACACACCTTACTAGGACTTATTGGTCCTAACCGACCCTCATTGCCCTACTAAACACACCTTATTGGGCCATCATTGGTCCTAGACATAACTTATTGGTTATATACACACCTTAGTGGGACTCATTAGTCCCAACTAAACACACCATATTGGGCCATAATTGGTCGTAAACACAACTTATTGGTTATATAAACACCTTATTAGGACTCATTGGTGCCAACTAACCCTCATTGTCCCTAAACCCACTTTATTGTGCCATCATTGGTCCTAAACACAACGTATTGGTTATATGCACACATTACTGGGACTCATTGGTCCCAACTAAACACACCTTATTGGGCCATAATTGGTCGTAAACACAACTTATTGGTTATATACACACTGTATTGGGACTCATTGGTACAACTGACCCTCATTGCCCTTAAACACACATTATTGGGCCATCATTGGTCCTAAACACAACTTATTGGTTATATAAGACACAACTTACTAGGACTTATTGGTCCCAACCGACCCTCATTGCACTACTAAACACACCTTATTGGGCCATCATTGGTCCTAAACACAACTTATTGGTTATATACACACCTTATTAGGACTCATTGGTGCCAACTAACCCTCATTGTCCCTAAACCCACTTTATTGTGCCATCACTGGTCCTAAACACAACGTATTGGTTATATGCACACATTAGTGGGACTCATTGGTCCCAACTAAACACACCATATTGGGCCATAATTGGTCGTAAACACAACTTATTGGTTATATAAACACCTTATTAGGACTCATTGGTGCCAACTAACCCTCATTGTCCCTAAACCCACTTTATTGTGCCATCATTGGTCCTAAACACAACGTATTGGTTATATGCACACATTAGTGGGACTCATTGGTCCCAACTAAACACACCTTATTGGGCCATAATTGGTCGTAAACACAACTTATTGGTTATATACACACTTTATTGGGACTCATTGGTCCCAACGGACCCTCATTGCCCTTAAACACACATTATTGGGCCATCATTGGTCCTAAACACAACTTATTGGTTATATAAGACACACCTTACTAGGACTTATTGGTCCCAACCGACCCTCATTGCCCTACTAAACACACCTTATTGGGCCATCATTGGTCCTAAACACAACTTATTGGTTATATACACACCTTAGTGGGACTCATTAGTCCCAACTAAACACACATTATTGGGCCATCATTGGTCCTAAACACAACTTATTGGTTATATACACACCTTACTAGGACTTATTGGTTCTAACCGACCCTCATTGTCCTACTAAACACACCTTATTGGGCCATCATTGGTCCTAAACATAATTTATTGGTTATATACACACCTTAGTGGGATATTAGTCCCAACTAAACACACCATATTGGGCCATAATTGGTCGTAAACACAACTTATTTGTTATATAAACACCTTATTAGGACTCATTGGTGCCAACTAACCCTCATTGTCCCTAAACCCACTTTATTGTGCCATCATTGGTCCTAAACACAACGTATTGGTTATATGCACACATTAGTGGGACTCATTGGTCCCAACTAAACACACCTTATTGGGCCATAATTGGTCGTAAACACAACTTATTGGTTATATACACACTGTATTGGGACTCATTGGTACAACTGACCCTCATTGCCCTTAAACACACATTATTGGGCCATCATTGGTCCTAAACACAACTTATTGGTTATATAAGACACACCTTACTAGGACTCATTGGTCCCAACCGACCCTCATTGCCCTACTAAACACTCCTTATAGGGCCATCATTGGTCCTAAACACAACTTATTGGTTATATACACACCTTACTAGGACTTATTGGTCCTAACCGACCCTCATTGCCCTACTAAACACACCTTATTGGGCCATCATTGGTCCTAGACATAACTTATTGGTTATATACACACCTTAGTGGGACTCATTAGTCCCAACTAAACACACCATATTGGGCCATAATTGGTCGTAAACACAACTTATTGGTTATATAAACACCTTATTAGGACTCATTGGTGCCAACTAACCCTCATTGTCCCTAAACCCACTTTATTGTGCCATCATTGGTCCTAAACACAACGTATTGGTTATATGCACACATTACTGGGACTCATTGGTCCCAACTAAACACACCTTATTGGGCCATAATTGGTCGTAAACACAACTTATTGGTTATATACACACTGTATTGGGACTCATTGGTACAACTGACCCTCATTGCCCTTAAACACACATTATTGGGCCATCATTGGTCCTAAACACAACTTATTGGTTATATAAGACACACCTTACTAGGACTTATTGGTCCCAACCGACCCTCATTGCACTACTAAACACACCTTATTGGGCCATCATTGGTCCTAAACACAACTTATTGGTTATATACACACCTTATTAGGACTCATTGGTGCCAACTAACCCTCATTGTCCCTAAACCCACTTTATTGTGCCATCACTGGTCCTAAACACAACGTATTGGTTATATGCACACATTAGTGGGACTCATTGGTCCCAACTAAACACACCTTATTGGGCCATAATTGGTCGTAAACACAACTTATTGGTTATATAAACACCTTATTAGGACTCATTGGTGCCAACTAACCCTCATTGTCCCTAAACCCACTTTATTGTGCCATCACTGGTCCTAAACACAACGTATTGGTTATATGCACACCTTAGTGGGACTCATTGGTCCCAACTAAACACACCTTATTGGGCCATAATTGGTCGTAAACACAACTTATTGGTTATATAAACACCTTATTAGGACTCATTGGTGCCAACTAACCCTCATTGTCCCTAAACCCACTTTATTGTGCCATCATTGGTCCTAAACACAACGTATTGGTTATATGCACACATTACTGGGACTCATTGGTCCCAACTAAACACACCTTATTGGGCCATAATTGGTCGTAAACACAACTTATTGGTTATATACACACTGTATTGGGACTCATTGGTACAACTGACCCTCATTGCCCTTAAACACACATTATTGGGCCATCATTGGTCCTAAACACAACTTATTGGTTATATAAGACACAACTTACTAGGACTTATTGGTCCCAACCGACCCTCATTGCACTACTAAACACACCTTATTGGGCCAGCATTGGTCCTAAACACAACTTATTGGTTATATACACACCTTATTAGGACTCATTGGTGCCAACTAACCCTCATTGTCCCTAAACCCACTTTATTGTGCCATCACTGGTCCTAAACACAACGTATTGGTTATATGCACACATTAGTGGGACTCATTGGTCCCAACTAAACACACCTTATTGGGCCATAATTGGTCGTAAACACAACTTATTGGTTATATAAACACCTTATTAGGACTCATTGGTGCCAACTAACCCTCATTGTCCCTAAACCCACTTTATTGTGCCATCACTGGTCCTAAACACAACGTATTGGTTATATGCACACGTTAGTGGGACTCATTGGTCCCAACTAAACACACCTTATTGGGCCATAATTGGTCGTAAACACAACTTATTGGTTATATACACACTTTATTGGGACTCATTGGTCCCAACGGACCCTCATTGCCCTTAAACACACAATATTGGGCCATCATTGGTCCTAAACACAACTTATTGGTTATATAAGACACACCTTACTAGGACTTATTGGTCCCAACCGACCCTCATTGCCCTACTAAACACACCTTATTGGGCCATCATTGGTCCTAAACATAACTTATTGGTTATATACACACCTTAGTGGGACTCATTAGTCCCAACTAAACACACATTATTGGGCCATCATTGGTCCTAAACACAACTTATTGGTTATATACACACCTTACTAGGACTTATTGGTTCTAACCGACCCTCATTGTCCTACTAAACACACCTTATTGGGCCATCATTGGTCCTAAACATAATTTATTGGTTATATACACACCTTAGTGGGATATTAGTCCCAACTAAACACACCATATTGGGCCATAATTGGTCGTAAACACAACTTATTTGTTATATAAACACCTTATTAGGACTCATTGGTGCCAACTAACCCTCATTGTCCCTAAACCCACTTTATTGTGCCATCATTGGTCCTAAACACAACGTATTGGTTATATGCACACATTAGTGGGACTCATTGGTCCCAACTAAATACACCTTATTGGGCCATAATTGGTCGTAAACACAACTTATTGGTTATATACTCACTGTATTGGGACTCATTGGTCACAACTGACCCTCATTGCCCTTAAACACACATTATTGGGCCATCATTGGTCCTAAACACAACTTATTGGTTATATAAGACACACCTTACTAGGACTCATTGGTCCCAACCGACCCTCATTACCCTACTAAACACTCCTTATAGGGCCATCATTGGTCCTAAACACAACTTATTGGTTATATACACACCTTACTAGGACTTATTGGTCCTAACCGACCCTCATTGCCCTACTAAACACACCTTATTGGGCCATCATTGGTCCTAGACATAACTTATTGGTTATATACACACCTTACTGGGACTCATTAGTCCCAACTAAACACACCATATTGGGCCATAATTGGTCGTAAACACAACTTATTGGTTATATAAACACCTTATTAGGACTCATTGGTGCCAACTAACCCTCATTGTCCCTAAACCCACTTTATTGTGCCATCATTTGTCCTAAACACAACGTATTGGTTATATGCACACATTACTGGGACTCATTGGTCCCAACTAAACACACCTTATTGGGCCATAATTGGTCGTAAACACAACTTATTGGTTATATACACACTGTATTGGGACTCATTGGTACAACTGACCCTCATTGCCCTTAAACACACATTATTGGGCCATCATTGGTCCTAAACACAACTTATTGGTTATATAAGACACACCTTACTAGGACTTATTGGTCCCAACCGACCCTCATTGCACTACTAAACACACCTTATTGGGCCATCATTGGTCCTAAACACAACTTATTGGTTATATACACACCTTATTAGGACTCATTGGTGCCAACTAACCCTCATTGTCCCTAAACCCACTTTATTGTGCCATCACTGGTCCTAAACACAACGTATTGGTTATATGCACACATTAGTGGGACTCATTGGTCCCAACTAAACACACCTTATTGGGCCATAATTGGTCGTAAACACAACTTATTGGTTATATAAACACCTTATTAGGACTCATTGGTGCCAACTAACCCTCATTATCCCTAAACCCACTTTATTGTGCCATCACTGGTCCTAAACACAACGTATTGGTTATATGCACACGTTAGTGGGACTCATTGGTCCCAACTAAACACACCTTATTTGGCCATAATTGGTCGTAAACACAACTTATTGGTTATATACACACTTTATTGGGACTCATTGGTCCCAACGGACCCTCATTGCCCTTAAACACACAATATTGGGCCATCATTGGTCCTAAACACAACTTATTGGTTATATAAGACACACCTTACTAGGACTTATTGGTCCCAACCGACCCTCATTGCCCTACTAAACACACCTTATTGGGCCATCATTGGTCCTAAACATAACTTATTGGTTATATACACACCTTAGTGGGACTCATTAGTCCCAACTAAACACACATTATTGGGCCATCATTGGTCCTAAACACAACTTATTGGTTATATACACACCTTACTAGGACTTATTGGTTCTAACCGACCCTCATTGCCCTACTAAACACACCTTATTGGGCCATCATTGGTCCTAAACATAATTTATTGGTTATATACACACCTTAGTGGGATATTAGTCCCAACTAAAGACACCATATTGGGCCATAATTGGTCGTAAACACAACTTATTGGTTATATAAACACCTTATTAGGACTCATTGGTGCCAACTAACCCTCGTTGTCCCTAAACCCACTTTATTGTGCCATCATTGGTCCTAAACACAACGTATTAGTTATATGCACACATTAGTGGGACTCATTGGTCCCAACTAAACACACCTTATTGGGCCATAATTGGTCGTAAACACAACTTATTGGTTATATACACACTGTATTGGGACTCATTGGTACAACTGACCCTCATTGCCCTTAAACACACATTATTGGGCCATCATTGGTCCTAAACACAACTTATTGGTTATATAAGACACACCTTACTAGGACTTTTTGGTCCTAACCGACCCTCATTGCACTACTAAACACACCTTATTGGGCCATCATTGGTCCTAAACACAACTTATTGGTTATATACACACCTTAGTGGGACTCATTAGTCCCAACTAAACACACATTATTGGGCCATCATTGGTCCTAAACACAACTTATTGGTTATATACACACCTTACTAGGACTTATTGGTTCTAACCGACCCTCATTGCCCTACTAAACACACCTTATTGGGCCATCATTGGTCCTATACATAATTTATTGGTTATATACACACCTTAGTGGGACTCATTAGTCCCAACTAAACACACCATATTGGGCCATAATTGGTCGTAAACACAACTTATTGGTTATATAAACACCTTATTAGGACTCATTGGTTCCAACTAACCCTCATTGTCCCTAAACCCACTTTATTGTGCCATCATTGGTCCTAAACACAACGTATTGGTTATATGCACACATTAGTGGGACTCATTGGTCCCAACTAAACACACCTTATTGGGCCATAATTGGTCGTAAACACAACTTATTGGTTATATACACACTTTAATGGGACTCATTGGTCCCAACGGACCCTCATTGCCCTTAAACACACATTAGTGGGCCATCATTGGTCCTAAACACAACTTATTGGTTATATAAGACACACCTTACTAGGACTTATTGGTCCCAACCGACCCTCATTGCCCTACTAAACACACCTTATTGGGCCATCATTGGTCCTAAACATAACTTATTGGTTATATACACACCTTAGTGGGACTCATTAGTCCCAACTAAACACACATTATTGGGCCATCATTGGTCCTAAACACAACTTATTGATTATATACACACCTTATTAGGACTCATTGGTGCCAACTAACCCTCATTGTCACTAAACCCACTTTATTGTGCCATCATTGGTCCTAAACACAACGTATTGGTTATATGCACACATTAGTGGGACTCATTGGTCCCAACTAAACACACCTTATTGGGCCATAATTGGTCGTAAACATAAATTATTGGTTATATACACACTTTATTGGGACTCATTGGTCCCAACGGACCCTCATTGCCCTTAAACACACATTAGTGGGCCATCATTGGTCCTAAACACAACTTATTGGTTATATAAGACACACCTTACTAGGACTTATTGGTCCCAACCGACCCTCATTGCCCTACTAAACACACCTTATTGGGCCATCATTGGTCCTAAACACAACGTATTGGTTATATGCACACATTAGTGGGACTCATTGGTCCCAACTAAACACACATTATTGGGCCATCATTGGTCCTAAACACAACTTATTGGTTATATAAACACCTTATTAGGACTCATTGGTGCCAACTAACCCTCATTGTCCCTAAACCCACTTTATTGTGCCATCACTTGGTCCTAAACACAACGTATTGGTTATATGCACACGTTAGTGGGACTCATTGGTCCCAACTAAACACACCTTATTGGGCCATAATTGGTCGTAAACACAACTTATTGGTTATATACACACTTTATTGGGACTCATTGGTCCCAACGGACCCTCATTGCCCTTAAACACACAATATTGGGCCATCATTGGTCCTAAACACAACTTATTGGTTATATAAGACACACCTTACTAGGACTTATTGGTCCCAACCGACCCTCATTGCCCTACTAAACACACCTTATTGGGCCATCATTGGTCCTAAACATAACTTATTGGTTATATACACACCTTAGTGGGACTCATTAGTCCCAACTAAACACACATTATTGGGCCATCATTGGTCCTAAACACAACTTATTGGTTATATACACACCTTACTAGGACTTATTGGTTCTAACCGACCCTCATTGCCCTACTAAACACACCTTATTGGGCCATCATTGGTCCTAAACATAATTTATTGGTTATATACACACCTTAGTGGGACTATTAGTCCCAACTAAAGACACCATATTGGGCCATAATTGGTCGTAAACACAACTTATTGGTTATATAAACACCTTATTAGGACGCATTGGTGCCAACTAACCCTCGTTGTCCCTAAACCCACTTTATTGTGCCATCATTGGTCCTAAACACAACGTATTAGTTATATGCACACATTAGTGGGACTCATTGGTCCCAACTAAACACACCTTATTGGGCCATAATTGGTCGTAAACACAACTTATTGGTTATATACACACTGTATTGGGACTCATTGGTACCAACTGACCCTCATTGCCCTTAAACACACATTATTGGGCCATCATTGGTCCTAAACACAACTTATTGGTTATATAAGACACACCTTACTAGGACTTATTGGTCCTAACCGACCCTCATTGCACTACTAAACACACCTTATTGGGCCATCATTGGTCCTAAACACAACTTATTGGTTATATACACACCTTAGTGGGACTCATTAGTCCCAACTAAACACACATTATTGGGCCATCATTGGTCCTAAACACAACTTATTGGTTATATACACACCTTACTAGGACTTATTGGTTCTAACCGACCCTCATTGCCCTACTAAACACACCTTATTGGGCCATCATTGGTCCTATACATAATTTATTGGTTATATACACACCTTAGTGGGACTCATTAGTCCCAACTAAACACACCATATTGGGCCATAATTGGTCGTAAACACAACTTATTGGTTATATAAACACCTTATTAGGACTCATTGGTGCCAACTAACCCTCATTGTCCCTAAACCCACTTTATTGTGCCATCATTGGTCCTAAACACAACGTATTGGTTATATGCACACATTAGTGGGACTCATTGGTCCCAACTAAACACACCTTATTGGGCCATAATTGGTCGTAAACACAACTTATTGGTTATATACACACTTTAATGGGACTCATTGGTCCCAACGGACCCTCATTGCCCTTAAACACACATTAGTGGGCCATCATTGGTCCTAAACACAACTTATTGGTTATATAAGACACACCTTACTAGGACTTATTGGTCCCAACCGACCCTCATTGCCCTACTAAACACACCTTATTGGGCCATCATTGGTCCTAAACATAACTTATTGGTTATATACACACCTTAGTGGGACTCATTAGTCCCAACTAAACACACATTATTGGGCCATCATTGGTCCTAAACACAACTTATTGGTTATATACACACCTTATTAGGACTCATTGGTGCCAACTAACCCTCATTGTCACTAAACCCACTTTATTGTGCCATCATTGGTCCTAAACACAACGTATTGGTTATATGCACACATTAGTGGGACTCATTGGTCCCAACTAAACACACCTTATTGGGCCATAATTGGTCGTAAACATAACTTATTGGTTATATACACACTTTATTGGGACTCATTGGTCCCAACGGACCCTCATTGCCCTTAAACACACATTAGTGGGCCATCATTGGTCCTAAACACAACTTATTGGTTATATAAGACACACCTTACTAGGACTTATTGGTCCTAACCGACCCTCATTGCCCTACTAAACACACCTTATTGGGCCATCATTGGTCCTAAACACAACTTATTGGTTATATACACACCTTAGTGGGACTCATTAGTCCCAACTAAACACACATTATTGGGCCATCATTGGTCCTAAACACAACTTATTGGTTATATACACACCTTACTAGGACTTATTGGTTCTAACCGACCCTCATTGCCCTACTAAACACACCTTATTGGGCCATCATTGGTCCTAAACATAATTTATTGGTTATATACACACCTTAGTGGGACTCATTAGTCCCAACTAAACACACCATATTGGGCCATAATTGGTCGTAAACACAACTTATTGGTTATATAAACACCTTATTAGGACTCATTGGTGCCAACTAACCCTCATTGTCCCTAAACCCACTTTATTGTGCCATCATTGGTCCTAAACACAACGTATTGGTTATATGCACACATTAGTGGGACTCATTGGTCCCAACTAAACACACCTTATTGGGCCATAATTGGTCGTAAACACAACTTATTGGTTATATACACACTTTAATGGGACTCATTGGTCCCAACGGACCCTCATTGCCCTTAAACACACATTAGTGGGCCATCATTGGTCCTAAACACAACTTATTGGTTATATAAGACACACCTTACTAGGACTTATTGGTCCCAACCGACCCTCATTGCCCTACTAAACACACCTTATTGGGCCATCATTGGTCCTAAACATAACTTATTGGTTATATACACACCTTAGTGGGACTCATTAGTCCCAACTAAACACACATTATTGGGCCATCATTGGTCCTAAACACAACTTATTGGTTATATACACACCTTATTAGGACTCATTGGTGCCAACTAACCCTCATTGTCCCTAAACCCACTTTATTGTGCCATCATTGGTCCTAAACACAACGTATTGGTTATATGCACACATTAGTGGGACTCATTGGTCCCAACTAAACACACCTTATTGGGCCATAATTGGTCGTAAACACAACTTATTGGTTATATACACACTTTATTGGGACTCATTGGTCCCAACGGACCCTCATTGCCCTTAAACACACATTAGTGGGCCATCATTGGTCCTAAACACAACTTATTGGTTATATAAGACACACCTTACTAGGACTTATTGGTCCCAACCGACCCTCATTGCCCTACTAAACACACCTTATTGGGCCATCATTGGTCCTAAACACAACTTATTGGTTATATACACACATTAGTGGGACTCATTAGTCCCAACTAAACACACATTATTGGGCCATCATTGGTCCTAAACACAACTTATTGGTTATATAAACACCTTATTAGGACTCATTGGTGCCAACTAACCCTCATTGTCCACTAAACCCACTTTATTGTGCCATCATTGGTCCTAAACACAACGTATTGGTTATATGCACACATTAGTGGGACTCATTGGTCCCAACTAAACACACCTTATTGGGCCATAATTGGTCGTAAACACAACTTATT
>JBCNJP010009188.1:0-31978 GCA_039602395.1 Deinandra increscens subsp. villosa
TTATGTTTAGGACCAATGATGGCCCAATAAGGTGTGTTTAGTAGGGCAATGAGGGTCGGTTAGAACCAATAAGTCCTAGTAAGGTGTGTATATAACCAATAAGTTGTGTTTAGGACCAATGATGGCCCAATAATGTGTGTTTAGTTGGGACTAATGAGTCCCACTAAGATGTGTATATAACCAATAAGTTGTGTTTAGGAACAATGATGGCCCAATAAGGTGTGTTTAGTAGGGCAATGAGGGTCGGTTGGGACCAATAAGTCCTAGTAAGGTGTTTCTTATATAACCACTAAGTTGTCTTTAGGAACAATGATGGCCCAATAAGGTGTGTTTAGTAGGGCAATGAGGGTCGGTTGGGAACAATAAGTCCTAGTAAGGTGTTTCTTATATAACCAATAAGTTGTGTTTAGGACCAATGATGGCCCAATAACGTGTGTTTAAGGGCAATGAGGGTCCGTTGGGACCAATGAGTCCCAATAAAGTGTGTATATAACAAATAAGTTGTGTTTACGACCAATTATGGCCCAATAAGGTGTGTTTAGTTGGGACCAATGAGTCCCATTAATGTGTGCATATAACCAATACGTTGTGTTTAGGACCAATGATGGCCCAATAATGTGTGTTTAAGGGCAATGAGGGTTCGTTGGGACCAATGAGTCCCAATAAAGTGTGCATATAACCAATAAGTTGTGTTTACGACCAATTATGGCCCAATAAGGTGTGTTTAGTTGGGACCAATGAGTCCCACTAATGTGTGCATATAACCAATACATTGTGTTTAGGACCAATGATGGCACAATAAAGTGGGTTTAGGGACAACGAGGGTTAGTTGGCACCAATGAGTCCTAATAAGGTGTTTATATAACCAATAAGTTGTGTTTACGACCAATTATGGCCCAATATGGTGTGTTTATATGGGACTAATGTGTCCCACTAAGGTGTGTATATAACCAATAAATTATGTTTAGGACCAATGATGGCCCAATAAGGTGTGTTTAGTAGGGCAATGAGGGTCGGTTAGAACCAATAAGTCCTAGTAAGGTGTGTATATAACCAATAAGTTGTGTTTAGGACCAATGATGGCCCAATAATGTGTGTTTAGTTGGGACTAACGAGTCCCACTAAGATGTGTATATAACCAATAAGTTGTGTTTAGGAACAATGATGGCCCAATAAGGTGTGTTTAGTAGGGCAATGAGGGTCGGTTGGGACCAATAAGTCCTAGTAAGGTGTTTCTTATATAACCAATAAGTTGTGTTTAGGAACAATGATGGCCCAATAAGGTGTGTTTAGTAGGGCAATGAGGGTCGGTTGGGACCAATAAGTCCTAGTAAGGTGTTTCTTATATAACCAATAAGTTGTGTTTAGGACCAATGATGGCCCAATAATGTGTGTTTAAGGGCAATGAGGGTCCGTTGGGACCAATGAGTCCCTATAAAGTGTGTATATAACAAATAAGTTGTGTTTACGACCAATTATGGCCCAATAAGGTGTGTTTAGTTGGGACCAATGAGTCCCACTAATGTGTGCATATAACCAATACGTTGTGTTTAGGACCAATGATGGCACAATAAAGTGGGTTTAGGGATAATGAGGGTTAGTTGGCACGAATGAGTCCTAATAAGTTGTTTATATAACCAATAAGTTGTGTTTACGACCAATTATGGCCCAATATGGTGTGTTTAGTTGGGACTAATGAGTCCCACTAAGGTGTGTATATAACCAATAAATTATGTTTAGGACCAATGATGGCCCAATAAGGTGTGTTTAGTAGGGCAATGAGGGTCGGTTAGAACCAATAAGTCCTAGTAAGGTGTTTATATAACCAATAAGTTGTGTTTAGGACCAATGATGGCCCAATAATGTGTGTTTAGTTGGGACTAACGAGTCCCACTAAGATGTGTATATAACCAATAAGTTGTGTTTAGGAACAATGATGGCCCAATAAGGTGTGTTTAGTAGGGCAATGAGGGTCGGTTGGGACCAATAAATCCTAGTAAGGTGTTTGTTATATAACCAATAAGTTGTGTTTAGGAACAATGATGGCCCAATAAGGTGTGTTTAGTAGGGCAATGAGGGTCGGTTGGGACCAATAAGTCCTAGTAAGGTGTTTCTTATATAACCAATAAGTTGTGTTTAGGACCAATGATGGCCCAATAATGTGTGTTTAAGGGCAATGAGGGTCCGTTGGGACCAATGAGTCCCAATAAAGTGTGTACATAACAAATAAGT
Source organism: Deinandra increscens subsp. villosa (assembly GCA_039602395.1). Lineage (NCBI taxonomy): Eukaryota > Viridiplantae > Streptophyta > Magnoliopsida > Asterales > Asteraceae > Deinandra > Deinandra increscens. The sequence continues at coordinate 2,233 of JBCNJP010009188.1, forward strand.
TGTGTTTACGACCAATTATGGCCCAATAAGGTGTGTTTAGTTGGGACCAATGAGTCCCATTAATGTGTGCATATAACCAATACGTTGTGTTTAGGACCAATGATAGCACAATAAAGTGGGTTTAGGGACAATGAGGGTTAGTTGGCACCAATGAGTCCTAATAAGGTGTTTATATAACCAATAAGTTGTGTTTACGACCAATTATGGCCCAATATGGTGTGCTTAGTTGGGACTAATGAGTCCCACTAAGGTGTGTATATAACCAATAAGTTATGTTTAGGACCAATGATGGCCTAATAAGGTGTGTTTAGTAGGGCAATGAGGGTCGGTTAGAACCAATAAGTCCTAGTAAGGTGTGTATATAACCAATAAGTTGTGTTTAGGACCTATGATGGCCCAATAATGTGTGTTTAGTTGGGACTAATGAGTCCCACTAAGGTGTGTATGTAACCAATAAGTTGTGTTTAGGACCAATGATGGCCCAATAAGGTGTGTTTAGTAGGGCAATGAGGGTCGGTTGGGACCAATAAGTCCTAGTAAGGTGTGTCTTATATAACCAATAAGTTGTGTTTAGGACCAATGACGGCCCAATAATGTGTGTTTAAGGGCAATGAGTGTCAGTTGGGACCATTGAGTCCCAATAAAGTGTGTATATAACCAGTAAGTTGTGTTTACGACCAATTATGGCCCAATAAGGTGTGTTTAGTTAGGACCAATGAGTCCCACTAATGTGTGCATATAACCAATACGTTGTGTTTAGGACCAATGATGGCACAATAAAGTGGGTTTAGGGACCAATGAGGGTTAGTTGGCACCAATGAGTCCTAATAAGTTGTTTATATAACCAATAAGTTGTGTTTACGACCAATTATGGCCCAATATGGTGTGTTTAGTTGGGACTAATGAGTCCCACTAAGGTGTGTATATAACCAATAAATTATGTTTAGGACCAATGATGGCCCAATAAGGTGTGTTTAGTAGGGCAATGAGGGTCGGTTAGAACCAATAAGTCCTAGTAAGGTGTGTATATAACCAATAAGTTGTGTTTAGGACCAATGATGGCCCAATAATGTGTATTTAGTTGGGACTAATGAGTCCCACTAAGGTTTGTATATAACCAATAAGTTGTGTTTAGGACAAATGATTGCCCAATAAGGTGTGTTTAGTAGGGCAATGAGGGTCGGTTGGGACCAATAAGTTGTGTTTAGGACCAATGATGGCCCAATAATGTGTGTTTAAGGGCAATGAGGGTCCGTTGGGACCAATGAATCCCAATAAAGTGTGTATATAACAAATAAGTTGTGTTTACGACCAATTATGGCCCAATAAGGTGTGTTTAGTTGGGACCAATGAGTCCCACTAATGTGTGCATATAACCAATACGTTGTGTTTAGGACCAATGATGGCACAATAAAGTGGGTTTAGGGACAATGAGGGTTAGTTGGCACCAATGAGTCCTAATAAGGTGTTTATATAACCAATAAGTTGTGTTTACGACCAATTATGGCCCAATATGGTGTGTTTAGTTGGGACTAATGAGTCCCACTAAGGTGTGTATATAACCAATAAATTATGTTTAGGACCAATGATGGCCCAATAAGGTGTGTTTAGTAGGGCAATGAGGGTCGGTTAGAACCAATAAGTCCTAGTAAGGTGTGTATATAACCAATAAGTTGTGTTTAGGACCAATGATGGCCCAATAATGTGTGTTTAGTTGGGACTAATGAGTCCCACTAAGGTGTGTATATAACCAATAAGTTGTGTTTAGGACCAATGATGGCCCAATAAGGTGTGTTTAGTAGGGCAATGAGGGTTGGAAATATGAGGACCAATAAGTTCGCTAGTTGAAGGTGTGTCTTATACAACCAATAAGTTGTGTTTAGGACCAATGATGGCCCAATAATGTGTGTTTAAGGGCAATGAGTGTCAGTTGGGACCATTGAGTCCCAATAAAGTGTGTATATAACCAGTAAGTTGTGTTTACGACCAATTATGGCCCAATAAGGTGTGTTTAGTTAGGACCAATGAGTCCCACTAATGTGTGCATATAACCAATACGTTGTGTTTAGGACCAATGATGGCACAATAAAGTGGGTTTAGGGACAATGAGGGTTAGTTGGCACCAATGAGTCCTAATAAGTTGTTTATATAACCAATAAGTTGTGTTTACGACCAATTATGGCCCAATATGGTGTGTTTAGTTGGGACTAATGAGTCCCACTAAGGTGTGTATATAACCAATAAATTATGTTTAGGACCAATGATGGCCCAATAAGGTGTGTTTAGTAGGGCAATGAGGGTCGGTTAGAACCAATAAGTCCTAGTAAGGTGTGTATATAACCAATAAGTTGTGTTTAGGACAAATGATTGCCCAATAAGGTGTGTTTAGTAGGGCAATGAGGGTCGGTTGGGACCAATAAGTTGTGTTTAGGACCAATGATGGCCCAATAATGTGTGTTTAAGGGCAATGAGGGTCCGTTGGGACCAATGAGTCCCAATAAAGTGTGCATATAACCAATAAGTTGTGTTTACGACCAATTATGGCCCAATAAGGTGTGTTTAGTTGGGACCAATGAGTCCCACTAATGTGTGCATATAACCAATACAGTTGTGTTTAGGACCAATGATGGCACAATAAAGTGGGTTTAGTAGGACAATGAGGGTTAGTTGGCACCAATGAGTCCTAATAAGGTGTGTCTTATATAACCAATAAGTTGTGTTTAGGACCAATGATGGCCCAATAATGTGTGTTTAGTTGGGACTAATGAGTCCCACTAAGGTGTGTATATAACCAATAAGTTGTGTTTAGGACCAATGATGGCCCAATAAGGTGTGTTTAGTAGGGCAATGAGGGTCGGTTGGGACCAATAAGTCCTAGTAAGGTGTGTCTTATATAACCAATAAGTTGTGTTTAGGACCAATGATGGCCCAATAATGTGTGTTTAAGGGCAATGAGGGTCAGTTGGGACCAATGAGTCCCAATAAAGTGTGTATATAACCAATAAGTTGTGTTTACGACCAATTATGGCCCAATAAGGTGTGTTTAGTTAGGACCAATGAGTCCCACTAATGTGTGCATATAACCAATACGTTGTGTTTAGGACCAATGATGGCACAATAAAGTGGGTTTAGGGACCAATGAGGGTTAGTTGGCACCAATGAGTCCTAATAAGTTGTTTATATAACCAATAAGTTGTGTTTACGACCAATTATGGCCCAATATGGTGTGTTTAGTTGGGACTAATGAGTCCCACTAAGGTGTGTATATAACCAATAAATTATGTTTAGGACCAATGATGGCCCAATAAGGTGTGTTTAGTAGGGCAATGAGGGTCGGTTAGAACCAATAAGTCCTAGTAAGGTGTGTATATAACCAATAAGTTGTGTTTAGGACCAATGATGGCCCAATAATGTGTGTTTAGTTGGGACTAATGAGTCCCACTAAGGTGTGTATATAACCAATAAGTTGTGTTTAGGACCAATGATTGCCCAATAAGGTGTGTTTAGTAGGGCAATGAGGGTCGGTTGGGACCAATAAGTTGTGTTTAGGACCAATGATGGCCCAATAATGTGTGTTTAAGGGCAATGAGGGTCCGTTGGGACCAATGAGTCCCAATAAAGTGTGTATATAACCAATAAGTTGTGTTTACGACCAATTATGGCCCAATAAGGTGTGTTTAGTTGGGACCAATGAGTCCCACTAATGTGTGCATATAACCAATACGTTGTGTTTAGGACCAATGATGGCACAATAAAGTGGGTTTAGGGACAATGAGGGTTAGTTGGCACGAATGAGTCCTAATAAGTTGTTTATATAACCAATAAGTTGTGTTTACGACCAATTATGGCCCAATATGGTGTGTTTAGTTGGGACTAATGAGTCCCACTAAGGTGTGTATATAACCAATAAATTATGTTTAGGACCAATGATGGCCCAATAAGGTGTGTTTAGTAGGGCAATGAGGGTCGGTTAGAACCAATAAGTCCTAGTAAGGTGTTTATATAACCAATAAGTTGTGTTTAGGACCAATGATGGCCCAATAATGTGTGTTTAGTTGGGACTAATGAGTCCCACTAAGATGTGTATATAACCAATAAGTTGTGTTTAGGAACAATGATGGCCCAATAAGGTGTGTTTAGTAGGGCAATGAGGGTCGGTTGGGACCAATAAATCCTAGTAAGGTGTTTCTTATATAACCAATAAGTTGTGTTTAGGAACAATGATGGCCCAATAAGGTGTGTTTAGTAGGGCAATGAGGGTCGGTTGGGACCAATAAGTCCTAGTAAGGTGTTTCTTATATAACCAATAAGTTGTGTTTAGGACCAATGACGGCCCAATAATGTGTGTTTAAGGGCAATGAGTGTCAGTTGGGACCATTGAGTCCCAATAAAGTGTGTATATAACCAGTAAGTTGTGTTTACGACCAATTATGGCCCAATAAGGTGTGTTTAGTTAGGACCAATGAGTCCCACTAATGTGTGCATATAACCAATACGTTGTGTTTAGGACCAATGATGGCACAATAAAGTGGGTTTAGGACCAATGAGGGTTAGTTGGCACCAATGAGTCCTAATAAGTTGTTTATATAACCAATAAGTTGTGTTTACGACCAATTATGGCCCAATATGGTGTGTTTAGTTGGGACTAATGAGTCCCACTAAGGTGTGTATATAACCAATAAATTATGTTTAGGACCAATGATGGCCCAATAAGGTGTGTTTAGTAGGGCAATGAGGGTCGGTTAGAACCAATAAGTCCTAGTAAGGTGTGTATATAACCAATAAGTTGTGTTTAGGACCAATGATGGCCCAATAATGTGTGTTTAGTTGGGACTAATGAGTCCCACTAAGGTGTGTATATAACCAATAAGTTGTGTTTAGGACAAATGATTGCCCAATAAGGTGTGTTTAGTAGGGCAATGAGGGTCGGTTGGGACCAATAAGTTGTGTTTAGGACCAATGATGGCCCAATAATGTGTGTTTAAGGGCAATGAGGGTCCGTTGGGACCAATGAGTCCCAATAAAGTGTGCATATAACCAATAAGTTGTGTTTACGACCAATTATGGCCCAATAAGGTGTGTTTAGTTGGGACCAATGAGTCCCACTAATGTGTGCATATAACCAATACATTGTGTTTAGGACCAATGATGGCACAATAAAGTGGGTTTAGGGACAATGAGGGTTAGTTGGCACGAATGAGTCCTAATAAGTTGTTTATATAACCAATAAGTTGTGTTTACGACCAATTATGGCCCAATATGGTGTGTTTAGTTGGGACTAATGAGTCCCACTAAGGTGTGTATATAACCAATAAATTATGTTTAGGACCAATGATGGCCCAATAAGGTGTGTTTAGTAGGGCAATGAGGGTCGGTTAGAACCAATAAGTCCTAGTAAGGTGTTTATATAACCAATAAGTTGTGTTTAGGACCAATGATGGCCCAATAATGTGTGTTTAGTTGGGACTAATGAGTCCCACTAAGATGTGTATATAACCAATAAGTTGTGTTTAGGAACAATGATGGCCCAATAAGGTGTGTTTAGTAGGGCAATGAGGGTCGGTTGGGACCAATAAATCCTAGTAAGGTGTTTCTTATATAACCAAGTATAAATCCTAGTAAGGTGTTTCTTATATAACCAATAAGTTGTGTTTAGGAACAATGATGGCCCAATAAGGTGTGTTTAGTAGGGCAATGAGGGTCGGTTGGGACCAATAAGTCCTAGTAAGGTGTTTCTTATATAACCAATAAGTTGTGTTTAGGACCAATGATGGCCCAATAATGTGTGTTTAAGGGCAATGAGGGTCCGTTGGTGTGTTTAGTAGGGCAATGAGGGTCGGTTGGGACCAATAAGTTGTGTTTAGGACCAATGATGGCCCAATAATGTGTGTTTAAGGGCAATGAGGGTCCGTTGGGACCAATGAGTCCCAATAAAGTGTGCATATAACCAATAAGTTGTGTTTACGACCAATTATGGCCCAATAAGGTGTGTTTAGTTGGGACCAATGAGTCCCACTAATGTGTGCATATAACCAATACATTGTGTTTAGGACCAATGATGGCACAATAAAGTGGGTTTAGGGACCAATAAGTCCTAGTAAGGTGTTTCTTATATAACCACTCTAGGCTACGATCTTACCTACACACCCATGCACATTGCTGAGTGATGTTTTGTCTATTACTTTTGTAAATCATGAAACATGTGTAATGAGAACATATACTAGACCAAACAATTTTTGTTTATGCTTTGTGCTGCAATGCTTTGTAAATCATTAACAATACCCGTGGTATTCAAAGTTCTCTGGCGTGATAATAACTTAATCGCTTATTTGTATGTAGTCATACAGTGTAATGATCTAAGCTTATTTGTCACTTGAGTTGACATATACTAGACTTGTGTTTTATAAGCTATTTCTTAAAGTAATTATTTAATATTTGTCTTTTCTAATTAAGGTTCTTCAAAAATTTTAATTAACTTTCTTCAAGGCTCATGGTATAGATAGACAATAATGATGATACGAATAAGAAAACTAACAAATGCATAATCATGAAAGGATTAATAAACTAACAAAAAACAAGTACCGCACTGGAAGCTTGAGTATACTCTAGAACTACAAAAACATATGATCACATATAGAGTAAATTGATGTTCAAAGGACATGCCTCCGAACGCATATTTACGGCATTATAATTGTAAATGCTCCGCATCGTACTAACATGAACGGCTATGGCGTTGCATATTGCCGTCGTCACTGGATGCACGAACAAAAGACTAATGACGCGCTATAAACTGTCGCCCGCCGCAACGTGCGGGTACCCCACTAGTAACCAATAAGTTGTGTTTAGGACCAATGATGGCCCAATAATGTGTGTTTAAGGGCAATGAAGGTCCGTTGTGACCAATGAGTACTCCCAATAAAGTGTGTATATACCCAATAAGTTGTGTTTACGACCAATTATGGCCCAATAAGGTGTGTTTAGTTGGGACCAATGAGTCCCACTAATGTGTGCATATAACCAATACGTTGTGTTTAGGACCAATGATGGCACAATAAAGTGGGTTTAGGGACAATGAGGGTCAGTTGGCACCAATAAGTCCTAATAAGGTGTGTATATAACCAATAAGTTGTGTTTAGGACCAATGATGGCCCAATAATGGTGTGTTTAGTTGGGAGTAATGTGTCCCACTAAGGTGTGTATATAACCAATAAATTATGTTTAGGACCAATGATGGCCCAATAAGGTGTGTTTAGTAGGGCAATGAGGGTCGGTTAGAACCAATAAGTCCTAGTAAGGTGTGTATATAACCAATAAGTTGTGTTTAGGACCAATGATGGCCCAATAATGTGTGTTTAGTTGGGACTGATGAGTCCCACTAAGGTTTGTATATAACCAATAAGTTGTGTTTAGGAACAATGATGGCCCAATAAGGTGTGTTTAGTAGGGCAATGAGGGTCGGTTGGGACCAATAAGTCCTAGTAAGGTGTGTCTTATATAACCAATAAGTTGTGTTTAGGACCAATGATGGCCCAATAATGTGTGTTTAGTAGGGCAATGAGGGTCGGTTGGGACCAATGAGTCCCAATAAAGTGTGTATATAACCAATAAGTTGTGTTTACGACCAATTATGGCCCAATAAGGTGTGTTTAGTTGGGACCAATGAGTCCCACTAATGTGTGCATATAACCAATACGTTGTGTTTAGGACCAATGATGGCACAATAAAGTGGGTTTAGGGACAATGAGGGTTAGTTGGCACCAATGAGTCCTAATAAGGTGTTTATATAACCAATAAGTTGTGTTTACGACCAATTATGGCCCAATATGGTGTGTTTAGTTGGGACTAATGAGTCCCACTAAGGTGTGTATATAACCAATAAATTACGTTTAGGACCAATGATGGCCCAATAAGGTGTGTTTAGTAGGGCAATGAGGGTCGGTTAGAACCAATAAGTCCTAGTAAGGTGTGTATATAACCAATAAGTTGTGTTTAGGACCAATGATGGCCCAATAATGTGTGTTTAGTTGGGACTAATGAGTCCCACTAAGGTTTGTATATAACCAATAAGTTGTGTTTAGGACCAATGATGGCCCAATAAGGTGTGTTTAGTAGGGCAATGAGGGTCGGTTAGAACCAATAAGTCCTAGTAAGGTGTCTATATAACCAATAAGTTGTGTTTAGGACGAATGATGGCCCAATAATGTGTGTTTAGTTGGGACTAATGAGTCCCACTAAGGTTTGTATATAATCAATAAGTTGTGTTTAGGACCAATGATGGCACTATAAGGAGTGTTTAGTAGGGCAATGAGGGTCGGTTGGGACCAATAAGTCCTAGTAAGGTGTGTCTTATATAACCAATAAGTTGTGTTTAGGACCAATGATGGCCCAATAATGTGTGTTTAAGGGCAATGAGGGTCAGTTGGGACCAATGAGTCCCAATAATGTGTGTATATAACCAATAAGTTGTGTTTACGACCAATTATGGCCCAATAAGGTGTGTTTAGTTGGTACCAATGAGTCCCACTAATGTGTGCATATAACCAATACGTTGTGTTTAGGACCAATGATGGCACAATAAAGTGGGTTTAGGGACAATGAGGGTTAGTTGGCACAAATGAATGCTAATAAGGTGTTTATATAACCAATAAGTTATGTTTACGACCAATTATGGCCCAATATGGTGTGTTTAGTTGGGACTAATGAGTCCCACTAAGGTGTGTATATAACCAATAAATTATGTTTAGGACCAATGATGGCCCAATAAGGTGTGTTTAGTAGGGCAATGAGGGTCGGTTAGAACCAATAAGTCCTAGTAAGGTGTCTATATAACCAATAAGTTGTGTTTAGGACCAATGATGGCCCAATAATGTGTGTTTAGTTGTGACAAATGAGTCCCACTAAGGTTTGTATATAACCAATAAGTTGTGTTTAGGACCAATGATGGCCCTATAAGGAGTGTTTAGTAGGGCAATGAGGGTCGGTTGGGACCAATGACTCCCAATAAAGTGTGTATATAACCAATAAGTTGTGTTTACGACCAATTATGGCCCAATAAGGTGTGTTTAGTTGTGACCAATGAGTCCCACTAATGTGTGCATATAACCAATACGTTGTGTTTAGGACCAATGATGGCACAATAAAGTGGGTTTAGGGACAATGAGGGTTAGTTGGCACCAATGAGTCCTAATAAGGTGTTTATATAACCAATAAGTTGTGTTTACGACCAATTATGGCCCAATATGGTGTGTTTAGTTAGGACTAATGAGTCCCACTAAGGTGTGTATATAACTAATAAATTATGTTTACGACCAATGATGGCCCAATAAGGTGTGTTTAGTAGGGCAATGAGGGTCGGTTAGAACCAATAAGTCCTAGTAAGGTGTGTATATAACCAATAAGTTGTGTTTAGGACCAATGATGGCCCAATAATGTGTGTTTAGTTGGGACTAATGAGTCCCACTAAGGTTTCTATATAACCAATAAGTTGTGTTTAGGACCAATGATGGCCCTATAAGGAGTGTTTAGTAGGGCAATGGGGGTCGGTTGGGACCAATAAGTCCTAGTAAGGTGTGTCTTATATAACCAATAAGTTGTGTTAAGGACCAATGATGGCCCAATAATGTGTGTTTAAGGGCAATGAGGGTCCGTTGGGACCAATGAGTCCCAATAAAGTGTGTATATAACCAATAAATTGTGTTTACGACCAATTATGGCCCAATAAGGTGTGTTTAGTTGGGACCAATGAGTCCCACTAATGTGTGCATATAACCAATACGTTGTGTTTAGGACCAATGATGGAACAATAAAGTGGGTTTAGGGACAATGAGGGTTAGTTGGCACCAATGAGTCCTAATAAGGTGTTTATATAACCAATAAGTTATGTTTACTACCAATTATGGCCCAATATGGTGTGTTTAGTTGGGACTAATGAGTCCCACTAGGGTGTGTATATAACCAATAAATTATGTTTAGGACCAATGATGGCCCAATAAGGTGTGTTTAGTAGGGCAATGAGGGTCAGTTAGAACCAATAAGTCCTAGTAAGGTGTGTATATAACCAATAAGTTGTGTTTAGGACCAATGATGGCCCAATAATGTGTGTTTAGTTGGGACTAATGAGTCCCACTAAGGTTTGTATATAACCAATAAGTTGTGTTTAGGACCAATGATGGCCCTATAAGGAGTGTTTAGTAGGGCAATGAGGGTCGGTTGGGACCAATGACTCCCAATAAAGTGTGTATATAACCAATAAGTTGTGTTTACGACCAATTATGGCCCAATAAGGTGTGTTTAGTTGGGACCAATGAGTCCCACTAATGTGTGAATGTAACCAATACATTGTGTTTAGGACCAATGATGGCACAATAAAGTGGGTTTAGGGACAATGAGGGTCAGTTGGCACCAATGAGTCCTAATAAGGTGTTTATATAACCCATAAGTTGTGTTTACGACCAATTATGGCCCAATATGGTGTGTTTAGTTGGGACTAATGAGTCCCACTAAGGTGTGTATATAACCAATAAATTATGTTTAGGACCAATGATGGCCCAATAAGTTGTGTTTAGTAGGGCAATGAGGGTCGGTTAGAACCAATAAGTGCTAGTAAGGTGTGTATATAACCAATAAGTTGTGTTTATGACCAATGAAGGCCCAATAATGTGTGTTTAGTTGGGACTGATGAGTCCCACTAAGGTTTGTATATAACCAATAAGTTGTGTTTAGGACCAATAATGGCCCTATAAGGAGTGTTTAGTAGGGCAATGAGGGTCGGTTGGGACCAATAAGTCCTAGTAAGGTGTGTCTTATATAACCAATAAGTTGTGTTTAGGACCAATGATGGCCCAATAATGTGTGTTTAAGGGCAATGAAGGTCAGTTGGGACCAATGAGTCCCAATAAAGTGTGTATATAACCAATAAGTTGTGTTTACGACCAATTATGGCCCAATAAGGTGTGTTTAGTTGGGACCAATGAGTCCCACTAATGTGTGCATATAACCAATACGTTGTGTTTAGGACCAATGATGGCACAATAAAGTGGGTTTAGGGACAATGAGGGTTAGTTGGCACCAATGAGTCCTAATAAGGTGTTTATATAACCAATAAGTTGTGTTTACGACCAATTATGGCCCAATATGGTGTGTTTAGTTGGGACTAATGATTCCCACTAAGGTGTGTATATAACCAATAAATTACGTTTAGGACCAATGATGGCCCAATAAGGTGTGTTTAGTAGGGCAATGAGGGTCGGTTAGAACCAATAAGTCCTAGTAAGGTGTGTATATAACCAATAAGTTGTGTTTAGGACCAATGATGGCCCAATAATGTTTGTTTAGTTGGGACTAATGAGTCCCACTAAGGTTTGTATATAACCAATAAGTTGTGTTTAGGACCAATGATGGCCAAATAAGGTGTGTTTAGTAGGGCAATGAGGGTCGGTAGAACCAATAAGTCCTAGTAAGGTGTCTATATAACCAATAAGTTGTGTTTAGGACCAATGATGGCCCAATAATGTGTGTTTAGTTGGGACTAATGAGTCCCACTAAGGTTTGTATATAACCAATAAGTTGTGTTTAGGACCAATGATGGCACTATAAGGAGTGTTTAGTAGGGCAATGAGGGTCGGTTGGGACCAATAAGTCCTAGTAAGGTGTTTCTTATATAACCAATAAGTTGTGTTTAGGACCAATGATGGCCCAATAATGTGTGTTTAAGGGCAATGAGGGTCCGTTGGTGTGTTTAGTAGGGCAATGAGGGTCGGTTGGGACCAATAAGTTGTGTTTAGGACCAATGATGGCCCAATAATGTGTGTTTAAGGGCAATGAGGGTCCGTTGGGACCAATGAGTCCCAATAAAGTGTGCATATAACCAATAAGTTGTGTTTACGACCAATTATGGCCCAATAAGGTGTGTTTAGTTGGGACCAATGAGTCCCACTAATGTGTGCATATAACCAATACATTGTGTTTAGGACCAATGATGGCACAATAAAGTGGGTTTAGGGACCAATAAGTCCTAGTAAGGTGTTTCTTATATAACCACTCTAGGCTACGATCTTACCTACACACCCATGCACATTGCTGAGTGATGTTTTGTCTATTACTTTTGTAAATCATGAAACATGTGTAATGAGAACATATACTAGACCAAACAATTTTTGTTTATGCTTTGTGCTGCAATGCTTTGTAAATCATTAACAATACCCGTGGTATTCAAAGTTCTCTGGCGTGATAATAACTTAATCGCTTATTTGTATGTAGTCATACAGTGTAATGATCTAAGCTTATTTGTCACTTGAGTTGACATATACTAGACTTGTGTTTTATAAGCTATTTCTTAAAGTAATTATTTAATATTTGTCTTTTCTAATTAAGCTTCTTCAAAAATTTTAATTAACTTTCTTCAAGGCTCATGGTATAGATAGACAATAATGATGATACGAATAAGAAAACTAACAAATGCATAATCATGAAAGGATTAATAAACTAACAAAAAACAAGTACCGCACTGGAAGCTTGAGTATACTCTAGAACTACAAAAACATATGATCACATATAGAGTAAATTGATGTTCAAAGGACATGCCTCCGAACGCATATTTACGGCATTATAATTGTAAATGCTCCGCATCGTACTAACATGAACGGCTATGGCGTTGCATATTGCCGTCGTCACTGGATGCACGAACAAAAGACTAATGACGCGCTATAAACTGTCGCCCGCCGCAACGTGCGGGTACCCCACTAGTAACCAATAAGTTGTGTTTAGGACCAATGATGGCCCAATAATGTGTGTTTAAGGGCAATGAAGGTCCGTTGGGACCAATGAGTACTCCCAATAAAGTGTGTATATACCCAATAAGTTGTGTTTACGACCAATTATGGCCCAATAAGGTGTGTTTAGTTTGGACCAATGAGTCCCACTAATGTGTGCATATAACCAATACGTTGTGTTTAGGACCAATGATGGCACAATAAAGTGGGTTTAGGGACAATGAGGGTCAGTTGGCACCAATAAGTCCTAGTAAGGTGTGTATATAACCAATAAGTTGTGTTTAGGACCAATGATGGCCCAATAATGTGTGTTTAGTTGGGAGTAATGTGTCCCACTAAGGTGTGTATATAACCAATAAATTATGTTTAGGACCAATGATGGCCCAATAAGGTGTGTTTAGTAGGGCAATGAGGGTCGGTTAGAACCAATAAGTCCTAGTAAGGTGTGTATATAACCAATAAGTTGTGTTTAGGACCAATGATGACCCAATAATGTGTGTTTAGTTGGGACTGATGAGTCCCACTAAGGTTTGTATATAACCAATAAGTTGTGTTTAGGAACAATGATGGCCCAATAAGGTGTGTTTAGTAGGGCAATGAGGGTCGGTTGGGACCAATAAGTCCTAGTAAGGTGTTTCTTATATAACCAATAAGTTGTGTTTAGGAACAATGATGGCCCAATAAGGTGTGTTTAGTAGGGCAATGAGGGTCGGTTGGGACCAATGAGTCCCAATAAAGTGTGTATATAACCAATAAGTTGTGTTTACGACCAATTATGGCCCAATAAGGTATGTTTAGTTGGGACCAATGAGTCCCACTAATGTGTTCATATAACCAATACGTTGTGTTTAGGACCAATGATGGCACAATAAAGTGGGTTTAGGGACAATGAGGGTTAGTTGGCACCAATGAGTCCTAATAAGGTGTTTATATAACCAATAAGTTGTGTTTACGACCAATTATGGCCCAATATGGTGTGTTTAGTTGGGACTAATGAGTCCCACTAAGGTGTGTATATAACCAATAAATTACGTTTAGGACCAATGATGGCCCAATAAGGTGTGTTTAGTAGGGCAATGAGGGTCGGTTAGAACCAATAAGTCCTAGTAAGGTGTGTATATAACCAATAAGTTGTGTTTAGGACCAATGATGGCCCAATAATGTGTGTTTAGTTGGGACTAATGAGTCCCACTAAGGTTTGTATATAACCAATAAGTTGTGTTTAGGACCAATGATGGCCCAATAAGGTGTGTTTAGTAGGGCAATGAGGGTCGGTTAGAACCAATAAGTCCTAGTAAGGTGTCTATATAACCATTAAGTTGTGTTTAGGACCAATGATGGCCCAATAATGTGTGTTTAGTTGGGACTAATGAGTCCCACTAAGGTTTGTATATAATCAATAAGTTGTGTTTAGGACCAATGATGGCACTATAAGGAGTGTTTAGTAGGGCAATGAGGGTCGGTTGGGACCAATAAGTCCTAGTAAGGTGTGTCTTATATAACCAATAAGTTGTGTTTAGGACCAATGATGGCCCAATAATGTGTGTTTAAGGGCAATGAGGGTCAGTTGGGACCAATGAGTCCCAATAATGTGTGTATATAACCAATAAGTTGTGTTTACGACCAATTATGGCCCAATAAGGTGTGTTTAGTTGGTACCAATGAGTCCCACTAATGTGTGCATATAACCAATACGTTGTGTTTAGGACCAATGATGGCACAATAAAGTGGGTTTAGGGACAATGAGGGTTAGTTGGCACAAATGAATGCTAATAAGGTGTTTATATAACCAATAAGTTATGTTTACGACCAATTATGGCCCAATATGGTGTGTTTAGTTGGGACTAATGAGTCCCACTAAGGTGTGTATATAACCAATAAATTATGTTTAGGACCAATGATGGCCCAATAAGGTGTGTTTAGTAGGGCAATGAGGGTCGGTTAGAACCAATAAGTCCTAGTAAGGTGTCTATATAACCAATAAGTTGTGTTTAGGACCAATGATGGCCCAATAATGTGTGTTTAGTTGTGACAAATGAGTCCCACTAAGGTTTGTATATAACCAATAAGTTGTGTTTAGGACCAATGATGGCCCTATAAGGAGTGTTTAGTAGGGCAATGAGGGTCGGTTGGGACCAATGACTCCCAATAAAGTGTGTATATAACCAATAAGTTGTGTTTACGACCAATTATGGCCCAATAAGGTGTGTTTAGTTGTGACCAATGAGTCCCACTAATGTGTGCATATAACCAATACGTTGTGTTTAGGACCAATGATGGCACAATAAAGTGGGTTTAGGGACAATGAGGGTTAGTTGGCACCAATGAGTCCTAATAAGGTGTTTATATAACCAATAAGTTGTGTTTACGACCAATTATGGCCCAATATGGTGTGTTTAGTTAGGACTAATGAGTCCCACTAAGGTGTGTATATAACTAATAAATTATGTTTAGGACCAATGATGGCCCAATAAGGTGTGTTTAGTAGGGCAATGAGGGTCGGTTAGAACCAATAAGTCCTAGTAAGGTGTGTATATAACCAATAAGTTGTGTTTAGGACCAATGATGGCCCAATAATGTGTGTTTAGTTGGGACTAATGAGTCCCACTAAGGTTTCTATATAACCAATAAGTTGTGTTTAGGACCAATGATGGCCCTATAAGGAGTGTTTAGTAGGGCAATGGGGGTCGGTTGGGACCAATAAGTCCTAGTAAGGTGTGTCTTATATAACTAATAAGTTGTGTTAAGGACCAATGATGGCCCAATAATGTGTGTTTAAGGGCAATGAGGGTCCGTTGGGACCAATGAGTCCCAATAAAGTGTGTATATAACCAATAAATTGTGTTTACGACCAATTATGGCCCAATAAGGTGTGTTTAGTTGGGACCAATGAGTCCCACTAATGTGTGCATATAACCAATACGTTGTGTTTAGGACCAATGATGGAACAATAAAGTGGGTTTAGGGACAATGAGGGTTAGTTGGCACCAATGAGTCCTAATAAGGTGTTTATATAACCAATAAGTTATGTTTACTACCAATTATGGCCCAATATGGTGTGTTTAGTTGGGACTAATGAGTCCCACTAGGGTGTGTATATAACCAATAAATTATGTTTAGGACCAATGATGGCCCAATAAGGTGTGTTTAGTAGGGCAATGAGGGTCGGTTAAACCAATAAGTCCTAGTAAGGTGTGTATATAACCAATAAGTTGTGTTTAGGACCAATGATGGCCCAATAATGTGTGTTTAGTTGGGACTAATGAGTCCCACTAAGGTTTGTTTATAACCAATAAGTTGTGTTTAGGACCAATGATGGCCCTATAAGGAGTGTTTAGTAGGGCAATGAGGGTCGGTTAGGACCAATAAGTCCTAGTAAGGTGTGTCTTATATAACCAATAAGTTGTGTTTAGGACCAATGATGGCCCAATAATGTGTGTTTAAGGGCAATGAGGGTCCGTTGGGACCAATGAGTCCCAATAAAGTGTGTATATAACCAATAAGTTGTGTTTACGACCAATTATGGCCCAATAAGGTGTGTTTAGTTGGGACCAATGAGTCCCACTAATGTGTGCATATAACCAATACGTTGTGTTTAGGACCAATGATGGCACAATAAAGTGGGTTTAGGGACAATGAGGGTTAGTTGGCACCAATGAGTCCTAATAAGGTGTTTATATAACCAATAAGTTATGTTTACTACCAATTATGGCCCAATATGGTGTGTTTAGTTGGGACTAATGAGTCCCACTAAGGTGTGTATATAATAAATAAATTATGTTTAGGACCAATGATGGCCCAATAAGGTGTGTTTAGTAGGGCAATGAGGGTCAGTTAGAACCAATAAGTCCTAGTAAGGTGTGTATATAACCAATAAGTTGTGTTTAGGACCAATGATGGCCCAATAATGTGTGTTTAGTTGGGACTAATGAGTCCCACTAATGTGTTCATATAACCAATACGTTGTGTTTAGGACCAATGATGGCACAATAAAGTGGGTTTAGGGACAATGAGGGTTAGTTGGCACCAATGAGTCCTAATAAGGTGTTTATATAACCAATAAGTTGTGTTTACGACCAATTATGGCCCAATATGGTGTGTTTAGTTGGGACTAATGAGTCCCACTAAGGTGTGTATATAACCAATAAATTACGTTTAGGACCAATGATGGCCCAATAAGGTGTGTTTAGTAGGGCAATGAGGGTCGGTTAGAACCAATAAGTCCTAGTAAGGTGTGTATATAACCAATAAGTTGTGTTTAGGACCAATGATGGCCCAATAATGTGTGTTTAGTTGGGACTAATGAGTCCCACTAAGGTTTGTATATAACCAATAAGTTGTGTTTAGGACCAATGATGGCCCAATAAGGTGTGTTTAGTAGGGCAATGAGGGTCGGTTAGAACCAATAAGTCCTAGTAAGGTGTCTATATAACCATTAAGTTGTGTTTAGGACCAATGATGGCCCAATAATGTGTGTTTAGTTGGGACTAATGAGTCCCACTAAGGTTTGTATATAATCAATAAGTTGTGTTTAGGACCAATGATGGCACTATAAGGAGTGTTTAGTAGGGCAATGAGGGTCGGTTGGGACCAATAAGTCCTAGTAAGGTGTGTCTTATATAACCAATAAGTTGTGTTTAGGACCAATGATGGCCCAATAATGTGTGTTTAAGGGCAATGAGGGTCAGTTGGGACCAATGAGTCCCAATAATGTGTGTATATAACCAATAAGTTGTGTTTACGACCAATTATGGCCCAATAAGGTGTGTTTAGTTGGTACCAATGAGTCCCATTAATGTGTGCATATAACCAATACGTTGTGTTTAGGACCAATGATGGCACAATAAAGTGGGTTTAGGGACAATGAGGGTTAGTTGGCACAAATGAATGCTAATAAGGTGTTTATATAACCAATAAGTTATGTTTACGACCAATTATGGCCCAATATGGTGTGTTTAGTTGGGACTAATGAGTCCCACTAAGGTGTGTATATAACCAATAAATTATGTTTAGGACCAATGATGGCCCAATAAGGTGTGTTTAGTAGGGCAATGAGGGTCGGTTAGAACCAATAAGTCCTAGTAAGGTGTCTATATAACCATTAAGTTGTGTTTAGGACCAATGATGGCCCAATAATGTGTGTTTAGTTGGGACTAATGAGTCCCACTAAGGTTTGTATATAATCAATAAGTTGTGTTTAGGACCAATGATGGCACTATAAGGAGTGTTTAGTTGGGCAATGAGGGTCGGTTGGGACCAATAAGTCCTAGTAAGGTGTGTCTTATATAACCAATAAGTTGTGTTTAGGACCAATGATGGCCCAATAATGTGTGTTTAAGGGCAATGAGGGTCAGTTGGGACCAATGAGTCCCAATAATGTGTGTATATAACCAATAAGTTGTGTTTACGACCAATTATGGCCCAATAAGGTGTGTTTAGTTGGTACCAATGAGTCCCACTAATGTGTGCATATAACCAATACGTTGTGTTTAGGACCAATGATGGCACAATAAAGTGGGTTTAGGGACAATGAGGGTTAGTTGGCACAAATGAATGCTAATAAGGTGTTTATATAACCAATAAGTTATGTTTACGACCAATTATGGCCCAATATGGTGTGTTTAGTTGGGACTAATGAGTCCCACTAAGGTGTGTATATAACCAATAAATTATGTTTAGGACCAATGATGGCCCAATAAGGTGTGTTTAGTAGGGCAATGAGGGTCGGTTAGAACCAATAAGTCCTAGTAAGGTGTCTATATAACCAATAAGTTGTGTTTAGGACCAATGATGGCCCAATAATGTGTGTTTAGTTGTGACAAATGAGTCCCACTAAGGTTTGTATATAACCAATAAGTTGTGTTTAGGACCAATGATGGCCCTATAAGGAGTGTTTAGTAGGGCAATGAGGGTCGGTTGGGACCAATGACTCCCAATAAAGTGTGTATATAACCAATAAGTTGTGTTTACGACCAATTATGGCCCAATAAGGTGTGTTTAGTTGTGACCAATGAGTCCCACTAATGTGTGCATATAACCAATACGTTGTGTTTAGGACCAATGATGGCACAATAAAGTGGGTTTAGGGACAATGAGGGTTAGTTGGCACCAATGAGTCCTAATAAGGTGTTTATATAACCAATAAGTTGTGTTTACGACCAATTATGGCCCAATATAGTGTGTTTAGTTAGGACTAATGAGTCCCACTAAGGTGTGTATATAACTAATAAATTATGTTTAGGACCAATGATGGCCCAATAAGGTGTGTTTAGTAGGGCAATGAGGGTCGGTTAGAACCAATAAGTCCTAGTAAGGTGTGTATATAACCAATAAGTTGTGTTTAGGACCAATGATGGCCCAATAATGTGTGTTTAGTTGGGACTAATGAGTCCCACTAAGGTTTCTATATAACCAATAAGTTGTGTTTAGGACCAATGATGGCCCTATAAGGAGTGTTTAGTAGGGCAATGGGGGTCGGTTGGGACCAATAAGTCCTAGTAAGGTGTGTCTTATATAACCAATAAGTTGTGTTAAGGACCAATGATGGCCCAATAATGTGTGTTTAAGGGCAATGAGGGTCCGTTGGGACCAATGAGTCCCAATAAAGTGTGTATATAACCAATAAATTGTGTTTACGACCAATTATGGCCCAATAAGGTGTGTTTAGTTGGGACCAATGAGTCCCACTAATGTGTGCATATAACCAATACGTTGTGTTTAGGACCAATGATGGAACAATAAAGTGGGTTTAGGGACAATGAGGGTTAGTTGGCACCAATGAGTCCTAATAAGGTGTTTATATAACCAATAAGTTATGTTTACTACCAATTATGGCCCAATATGGTGTGTTTAGTTGGGACTAATGAGTCCCACTAGGGTGTGTATATAACCAATAAATTATGTTTAGGACCAATGATGGCCCAATAAGGTGTGTTTAGTAGGGCAATGAGGGTCGGTTAAACCAATAAGTCCTAGTAAGGTGTGTATATAACCAATAAGTTGTGTTTAGGACCAATGATGGCCCAATAATGTGTGTTTAGTTGGGACTAATGAGTCCCACTAAGGTTTGTTTATAACCAATAAGTTGTGTTTAGGACCAATGATGGCCCTATAAGGAGTGTTTAGTAGGGCAATGAGGGTCGGTTAGGACCAATAAGTCCTAGTAAGGTGTGTCTTATATAACCAATAAGTTGTGTTTAGGACCAATGATGGCCCAATAATGTGTGTTTAAGGGCAATGAGGGTCCGTTGGGACCAATGAGTCCCAATAAAGTGTGTATATAACCAATAAGTTGTGTTTACGACCAATTATGGCCCAATAAGGTGTGTTTAGTTGGGACCAATGAGTCCCACTAATGTGTGCATATAACCAATACGTTGTGTTTAGGACCAATGATGGCACAATAAAGTGGGTTTAGGGACAATGAGGGTTAGTTGGCACCAATGAGTCCTAATAAGGTGTTTATATAACCAATAAGTTATGTTTACTACCAATTATGGCCCAATATGGTGTGTTTAGTTGGGACTAATGAGTCCCACTAAGGTGTGTATATAATAAATAAATTATGTTTAGGACCAATGATGGCCCAATAAGGTGTGTTTAGTAGGGCAATGAGGGTCAGTTAGAACCAATAAGTCCTAGTAAGGTGTGTATATAACCAATAAGTTGTGTTTAGGACCAATGATGGCCCAATAATGTGTGTTTAGTTGGGACTAATGAGTCCCACTAAGGTTTGTATATAACCAATAAGTTGTGTTTAGGACCAATGATGGCCCTATAAGGAGTGTTTAGTAGGGCAATGAGGGTCGGTTGGGACCAATGACTCCCAATAAAGTGTGTATATAACCAATAAGTTGTGTTTACGACCAATTATGGCCCAATAAGGTGTGTTTAGTTGGGACCAATGAGTCCCACTAATGTGTGAATGTAACCAATACATTGTGTTTAGGACCAATGATGGCACAATAAAGTGGGTTTAGGGACAATGAGGGTCAGTTGGCACCAATGAGTCCTAATAAGGTGTTTATATAACCCATAAGTTGTGTTTACGACCAATTATGGCCCAATATGGTGTGTTTAGTTGGGACTAATGAGTCCCACTAAGGTGTGTATATAACCAATAAATTATGTTTAGGACCAATGATGGCCCAATAAGTTGTGTTTAGTAGGGCAATGAGGGTCGGTTAGAACCAATAAGTGCTAGTAAGGTGTGTGTATATAACCAATAAGTTGTGTTTAGGACCAATGAAGGCCCAATAATGTGTGTTTAGTTGGGACTGATGAGTCCCACTAAGGTTTGTATATAACCAATAAGTTGTGTTTAGGACCAATAATGGCCCTATAAGGAGTGTTTAGTAGGGCAATGAGGGTCGGTTGGGACCAATAAGTCCTAGTAAGGTGTGTCTTATATAACCAATAAGTTGTGTTTAGGACCAATGATGGCCCAATAATGTGTGTTTAAGGGCAATGAAGGTCAGTTGGGACCAATGAGTCCCAATAAAGTGTGTATATAACCAATAAGTTGTGTTTACGACCAATTATGGCCCAATAAGGTGTGTTTAGTTGGGACCAATGAGTCCCACTAATGTGTGCATATAACCAATACGTTGTGTTTAGGACCAATGATGGCACAATAAAAAGGGTTTAGGGACAATGAGGGTTAGTTGGCACCAATGAGTCCTAATAAGGTGTTTATATAACCAATAAGTTGTGTTTACGACCAATTATGGCCCAATATGGTGTGTTTAGTTGGGACTAATGATTCCCACTAAGGTGTGTATATAACCAATAAATTACGTTTAGGACTAATGATGGCCCAATAAGGTGTGTTTAGTAGGGCAATGAGGGTCGGTTAGAACCAATAAGTCCTAGTAAGGTGTGTATATAACCAATAAGTTGTGTTTAGGACCAATGATGGCCCAATAATGTTTGTTTAGTTGGGACTAATGAGTCCCACTAAGGTTTGTATATAACCAATAAGTTGTGTTTAGGACCAATGATGGCCAAATAAGGTGTGTTTAGTAGGGCAATGAGGGTCGGTAGAACCAATAAGTCCTAGTAAGGTGTCTATATAACCAATAAGTTGTGTTTAGGACCAATGATGGCCCAATAATGTGTGTTTAGTTGGGACTAATGAGTCCCACTAAGGTTTGTATATAACCAATAAGTTGTGTTTAGGACCAATGATGGCACTATAAGGAGTGTTTAGTAGGGCAATGAGGGTCGGTTGGGACCAATAAGTCCTAGTAAGGTGTGTCTTATATAACCAATAAGTTGTGTTTAGGACCAATGATGGCCCAATAATGTGTGTTTAAGGGTAATGAGGGTCAGTTGGGACAAATGAGTCCCAATAATGTGTGTATATAACCAATAAGTTGCGTTTACGACCAATTATGGCCCAATAAGGTGTGTTTAGTTGGTACCAATGAGTCCCACTAATGTGTGCATATAACCAATACGTTGTGTTTAGGACCAATGATGGCACAATAAAGTGGGTTTAGGGACAATGAGGGTTAGTTGGCACAAATGAATGCTAATAAGGTGTTTATATAACCAATAAGTTGTGTTTACGACCAATTATGGCCCAATATGGTGTGTTTAGTTGGGACTAATGAGTCCCACTAAGGTGTGTATATAACCAATAAATTATGTTTAGGACCAATGATGGCCCAATAAGGTGTGTTTAGTAGGGCAATGAGGGTCGGTTAGAACCAATAAGTCCTAGTAAGGTGTCTATATAACCAATAAGTTGTGTTTAGGACCAATGATGGCCCAATAATGTGTGTTTAGTTGGGACTAATGAGTCCCACTAAGGTTTGTATATAACCAATAAGTTGTGTTTAGGACCAATGATGGCCCTATAAGGAGTGTTTAGTAGGGCAATGAGGGTCGGTTGGGACCAATGACTCCCAATAAAGTGTGTATATAACCAATAAGTTGTGTTTACGACCAATTATGGCCCAATAAGGTGTGTTTAGTTGTGACCAATGAGTCCCACTAATGTGTGCATATAACCAATACGTTGTGTTTAGGACCAATGATGGCACAATAAAGTGGGTTTAGGGACAATGAGGGTTAGTTGGCACCAATGAGTCCTAATAAGGTGTTTATATAACCAATAAGTTGTGTTTACGACCAATTATGGCCCAATATGGTGTGGTTAGTTGGGACTAATGAGTCCCACTAAGGTGTGTATATAACCAATAAATTATGTTTAGGACCAATGATGGCCCAATAAGGTGTGTTTAGTAGGGCAATGAGGGTCGGTTAGAACCAATAAGTCCTAGTAAGGTGTGTATATAACCAATAAGTTGTGTTTAGGACCAATGATGGCCCAATAATGTGTGTTTAGTTGGGACTAATGAGTCCCACTAAGGTTTCTATATAACCAATAAGTTGTGTTTAGGACCAATGATGGCCCTATAAGGAGTGTTTAGTAGGGCAATGAGGGTCGGTTGGGACCAATAAGTCCTAGT
Source organism: Deinandra increscens subsp. villosa (assembly GCA_039602395.1). Taxonomy (NCBI): domain Eukaryota; kingdom Viridiplantae; phylum Streptophyta; class Magnoliopsida; order Asterales; family Asteraceae; genus Deinandra; species Deinandra increscens. The sequence goes on from JBCNJP010009188.1 coordinate 25,478, forward strand.
AAGGTGTGTCTTATATAACCAATAAGTTGTGTTAAGGACCAATGATGGCCCAATAATGTGTTTTTAAGGGCAATGAGGGTCCGTTGGGACCAATGAGTCCCAATAAAGTGTGTATATAACCAATAAGTTGTGTTTACGACCAATTATGGCCCAATAAGGTGTGTTTAGTTGGGACCAATGAGTCCCACTAATGTGTGCATATAACCAATACGTTGTGTTTAGGACCAATGATGGTATAATAAAGTGGGTTTAGGGACAATGAGGGTTAGTTGGCACCGATGAGTCCTAATAAGGTGTTTATATAACCAATAAGTTGTGTTTAGTAGGGCAATGAGGGTCGGTTAGAACCAATAAGTCCTAGTAAGGTGTGTATATAACCAATAAGTTGTGTTTAGGACCAATGATGGCCCAATAATGTGTGTTTAAGGGCAATGAGGGTCCGTTGGGACCAATGAGTCCCAATAAAGTGTGTATATAACCAATAAGTTGTGTTTACGACCAATTATGGACCAATAAGGTGTGTTTAGTTGGGACCAATGAGTCCCACTAATGTGTGCATGTAACCAATACATTGTGTTTAGGACCAATGATGGCACAATAAAGTGGGTTTAGGGACAATGAGGGTCAGTTGGCACCAATGAGTCCTAATAAAGTGTTTATATAACCAATAAGTTGTGTTTACGACCAATTATGGCCCAATAAGTTGTGTTTAGTTGGGACTAATGAGTCCCACTAAGGTGTGTATATAACCAATAAATTATGTTTAGGACCAATGATGGCCCAATAAGGTGTGTTTAGTAGGGCAATGAGGGTCGGTTAGAACCAATAAGTGCTAGTAAGGTGTGTATATAACCAATAAGTTGTGTTTAGGACCAATGATGGCCCTATAAGGAGTGTTTAGTAGGGCAATGAGGGTCGGTTGGGACAAATAAGTCCTAGTAAGGTGTGTCTTATATAACCAATAAGTTGTGTTTAGGACCAATGATGGCCCAATAATGTGTGTTTAAGGGCAATGAAGGTCAGTTGGGACCAATGAGTCCCAATAAAGTGTGTATATAACCAATAAGTTGTGTTTACGACCAATTATGGCCCAATAAGGTGTGTTTAGTTGGGACCAATGAGTCCCACTAATGTGTGCATATAACCAATACGTTGTGTTTAGGACCAATGATGGCACAATAAAGTGGGTTTAGGGACAATGAGGGTTAGTTGGCACCAATGAGTCCTAATAAGGTGTTTATATAACCAATAAGTTGTGTTTACGACCAATTATGGCCCAATATGGTGTGTTTAGTTGGGACTAATGAGTCCCACTAAGGTGTGTATATAACCAATAAATTATGTTTAGGACCAATGATGGCCCAATAAGGTGTGTTTAGTAGGGCAATGAGGGTCGGTTAGAACCAATAAGTCCTAGTAAGGTGTGTATATAACCAATAAGTTGTGTTTAGGACCAATGATGGCCCAGTAATGTGTGTTTAGTTGGGACTAATGAGTCCCACTAAGGTTTGTATATAACCAATAAGTTGTGTTTAGGACCAATGATGGCCCAATAAGGTGTGTTTAGTAGGGCAATGAGGGTCGGTTGGGACCAATAAGTCCTAGTAAGGTGTCTATATAACCAATAAGTTGTGTTTAGGACCAATGATGGCCCAATAATGTGTGTTTAGTTGGGACTAATGAGTCCCACTAAGGTTTGTATATAACCAATAAGTTGTGTTTAGGACCAATGATGGCACTATAAGGAGTGTTTAGTAGGGCAATGAGGGTCGGTTGGGACCAATAAGTCCTAGTAAGGTGTGTCTTATATAACCAATAAGTTGTGTTTAGGACCAATGATGGCCCAATAATGTGTGTTTAAGGGCAATGAAGGTCAGTTGGGACCAATGAGTCCCAATAAAGTGTGTATATAACCAATAAGTTGTGTTTACGACCAATTATGGCCCAATAAGGTGTGTTTAGTTGGGACCAATGAGTCCCACTAATGTGTGCATATAACCAATACGTTGTGTTTAGGACCAATGATGGCACAATAAAGTGGGTTTAGGGACAATGAGGGTTAGTTGGCACCAATGAGTCCTAATAAGGTGTTTATATAACCAATAAGTTGTGTTTACGACCAATTATGGCCCAATATGGTGTGTTTAGTTGGGACTAATGAGTCCCACTAAGGTGTGTATATAACCAATAAATTATGTTTAGGACCAATGATGGCCCAATAAGGTGTGTTTAGTAGGGCAATGAGGGTCGGTTAGAACCAATAAGTCCTAGTAAGGTGTGTATATAACCAATAAGTTGTGTTTAGGACCAATGATGGCCCAATAATGTGTGTTTAGTTGGGACTAATGAGTCCCACTAAGGTTTGTATATAACCAATAAGTTATGTTTAGGACCAATGATGGCCCAATAAGGTGTGTTTAGTAGGGCAATGAGGGTCGGTTAGAACCAATAAGTCCTAGTAAGGTGTCTATATAACCAATAAGTTGTGTTTAGGACCAATGATGGCCCAATAATGTGTGTTTAGTTGGGACTAATGAGTCCCACTAAGGTTTGTATATAACCAATAAGTTGTGTTTAGGACCAATGATGGCACTATAAGGAGTGTTTAGTAGGGCAATGAGGGTCGGTTGGGACCAATAAGTCCTAGTAAGGTGTGTCTTATATAACCAATAAGTTGTGTTTAGGACCAATGATGGCCCAATAATGTGTGTTTAAGGGCAATGAGGGTCAGTTGGGACCAATGAGTCCCAATAATGTGTGTATATAACCAATAAGTTGTGTTTACGACCAATTATGGCCCAATAAGGTGTGTTTAGTTGGTACCAATGAGTCCCACTAATGTGTGCATATAACCAATACGTTGTGTTTAGGACCAATGATGGCACAATAAAGTGGGTTTAGGGACAATGAGGGTTAGTTGGCACCAATGAGTCCTAATAAGGTGTTTATATAACCAATAAGTTGTGTTTATGACCAATTATGGCCCAATATGGTGTGTTTAGTTGGGACGAATGAGTCCCACTAGGGTGTGTATATAACCAATAAATTATGTTTAGGACCAATGATGGCCCAATAAGGTGTGTTTAGTAGGGCAATGAGGGTCGGTTAAACCAATAAGTCCTAGTAAGGTGTGTATATAACCAATAAGTTGTGTTTAGGACCAATTATGGCCCAATATGGTGTGTTTAGTTGGGACTAATGAGTCCCACTAAGGTGTGTATATAACCAATAAATTATGTTTAGGACCAATGATGGCCCAATAAGGTGTGTTTAGTAGGGCAATGAGGGTCGGTTAGAACCAATAAGTCCTAGTAAGGTGTCTATATAACCAATAAGTTGTGTTTAGGACCAATGATGGCCCAATAATGTGTGTTTAGTTGGGACTAATGAGTCCCACTAAGGTTTGTATATAACCAATAAGTTGTGTTTAGGACCAATGATGGCCCTATAAGGAGTGTTTAGTAGGGCAATGAGGGTCGGTTGGGACCAATAAGTCCTAGTAAGGTGTGTCTTATATAACCAATAAGTTGTGTTAAGGACCAATGATGGCCCAATAATGTGTGTTTAAGGGCAATGAGGGTCCGTTGGGACCAATGAGTCCCAATAAAGTGTGTATATAACCAATAAATTGTGTTTACGACCAATTATGGCCCAATAAGGTGTGTTTAGTTGGGACCAATGAGTCCCACTAATGTGTACATATAACCAATACGTTGTGTTTAGGACCAATGATGGCACAATAAAGTGGGTTTAGGGACAATGAGGGTTAGTTGGCACCAATGAGTCCTAATAAGGTGTTTATATAACCAATAAGTTATGTTTACTACCAATTATGGCCCAATATGGTGTGTTTAGTTGGGACTAATGAGTCCCACTAAGGTGTGTATATAATAAATAAATTATGTTTAGGACCAATGATGGCCCAATAAGGTGTGTTTAGTAGGGCAATGAGGGTCAGTTAGAACCAATAAGTCCTAGTAAGGTGTGTATATAACCAATAAGTTGTGTTTAGGACCAATGATGGCCCAATAATGTGTGTTTAGTTGGGACTAATGAGTCCCACTAAGGTTTGTATATAACCAATAAGTTGTGTTTAGGACCAATGATGGCCCTATAAGGAGTGTTTAGTAGGGCAATGAGGGTCGGTTGGGACCAATGACTCCCAATAAAGTGTGTATATAACCAATAAGTTGTGTTTACGACCAATTATGGCCCAATAAGGTGTGTTTAGTTGGGACCAATGAGTCCCACTAATGTGTGCATATAACCAATACGTTGTGTTTAGGACCAATGATGGCACAATAAAGTGGGTTTAGGGACAATGAGGGTTAGTTGGCACCAATGAGTCCTAATAAGGTGTTTATATAACCAATAAGTTGTGTTTACGACCAATTATGGCCCAATATGGTGTGTTTAGTTGGGACTAATGAGTCCCACTAAGGTGTGTATATAACCAATAAATTATGTTTAGGACCAATGATGGCCCAATAAGGTGTGTTTAGTAGGGCAATGAGGGTCGGTTAGAACCAATAAGTCCTAGTAAGGTGTGTATATTTATTACTGTATATAAAGCATATTGGTCCTGAGGGTATTTTTGTCATTAAATTTCCTTAATTTTAAGACGCGTACAGAATATTTAGCACCATGTACAATCCTTAAAGCCTCACAATTAAAGCCAACTCCATCCTTTACAACCATGATGGATTAGGGTACTTTCGTCTCCAGATTTTAGAGCCGTATTTCTTCTCGATTTTCCCTTTGCCGCCTCTCGATAGCAACATCATCAGTGTCTCTCTCCCCATCGGTTGGGTAATCTACTGCGGTACTGCCCTATCCTCTCGATTACCCTATTTGCTATTCAATTCACGCGTACCGTAATGATCACGCATAGAGCCATTCAATTCAATTGGGCCGCTTGGCATCTCCGTTGAAGACTCCGATTTCTCTACCTTCTTCCATCGATCCTTTTTTCCTGCGTTTTGTAGGTTCTTACGTTGTTGTTGTGTCAGGCGATTGATGCAACCACAAAGAACTATCTGCCTCCGATTGAATGAAATAGCCGGTGTTGACAATCACAAGAAACAACAGGCTTGTAGAGTTCTTCGATCACCTTACCCAGGTTATTTGATTTTTTTTATGAACATAGGTTCTTGCCCTAGATTTGAAGGTCTTGGTTTCGGTACATCCAAGAGAATAGGTGATATTTTAAACTTATCGACCTATAACCAGTCCCTATTTGATATATTTTCTTTAATTATTCCTTTTTTTTAAACGGTTAATATGCATGAAATATTCTTTCAGATGGCTTTTTAATAGCCCTTCGAGGTTTGATTCTTTGGTTTCTAATGATAGATTTGAAACCATGATGGTAAGATGGTCATGCTTCCAATAATTCTTGTCAACAAAGTTTGTATGCTACTATTTATCCAAATGGTTTTGTTTATGCTAAATCACAGTTTCTTAGCAATATTTGGCCTGTGACTTTACTTGCTTTTGATGTTTGTAGGGTGGATGTTAAAAGTAATGAAGATACGAGTGTTGATGAGGTATTCTATAAATCAAAGGGGGTTCTTTCTTATAGCCCTTTCTTCCGATTATTTTTAAGCTCACTAAGTTCTGGTTGAATACACTTTCTATTATGCTAGCTTTTGTTTTAAAAATAGAGTGTGCAGGTTCTGGTTTTTGTCACTAGAAGCCTTGCTTCTAAATTTCCCTTTTAAAGACAGATTACATTGAAATTCTTCTGGACTATTTTAATAGGAAGACCGGATCTAGATCCTCACATTTGGAGTTTACTTCTAATTTTAACATTGTGTTAATCAGGTAATGTTTGATTTATGTTTATTCTTTGTCCAAAGCAGCTCACATGTACAAAGCGGCTCACATGAACACAGCCGATAGAGGTAAGCATTTAATTTTGTCCAAAGCAGCTCACATGTACCGATACCTGAAAGTTGACTTATTACATATGAAGTTATGCATTGAATAAAAGTGCAGATTTTAAGACCGTAATAGATATCAAAGTGTAGATTTATCCAAAGAACTTCTTATGAATGATTCCATCATAAAGGCACAAATTTAAACCTTCTCTCTTTAATTGTAATTTCATATTTATTTTTTATTACATGAGGTACATGTCTCATGATAGGTTGAAGTTTGCTATGGAATATGCATTGGCATGCTCTACTGGAATTTAGCTGCTCCATTCCATTTGTCCAAGTAATTTTGACTCATTACCACTGTTGGGTTTTTTGGTATGCCATTTGTGATATAAACTTGAACCCTTCCATTCAGATTATCTTTGCAGCTTTGAATCTCCATTTGCTTTTTTTTTCATCTGCAGGGCCATCATGAGCCTAAATGTGTACAGAAAAGGATGGAGGTCAAACATTATGACATTTGTGTCCATTATCCAAATTAGGAACTAGGAGAAAAAATTGCAATAAGATCATGGTGAATCTGAGCTGTTTTGAGACTTAATTGTAGAAAATTCTGACACCC
>JBCNJP010009191.1:0-12898 GCA_039602395.1 Deinandra increscens subsp. villosa
AAATCTTAAAATTTGATTGGTGTGATCAATGATCATGTTGCAATCGTTTTTGCTTTAATTAAATTGTGTCAGTTATGCTATCTTGGAATTTGAATAGAAAACAAAACAGTGGTAACGTCCGGCCTCTTGATATTCTATAACGCGCGTCTTTTGATTTCACTTTACTTTTGGAGCAATTATATGCATTTATAATTAAATTGTAGGGAGGCTGGCCGGCAGATACACAAGTGCATCATCAGTTAAGATTCCATGGCTGGCAGTTCATCCTCTTCTGATCTTTACCACATTGTAGATGACCAATACTTTTCAGCTCTCCATGATGATGATGAAGTCTTTCCCATTTCTGATGAGAAATATGCTGAACAACTGCAACTTCAAGAGGCCCTGGTTTCCAGCTCTGCTAATCAGCCAACCCCTTCTGCCTTGAAGGAGGCGCGGGAGCCATCGGTGGTGACAGCAGTAAGCTGCTTCTTCTGTAACATTTGCATGGACACCAAGGAAGCATCTGAAATGTTTCAAAACACCAACGTTTGCGGTCATCTGTTTTGCTCAGACTGCATCCGTGAACACGTAGCAGCCAAAATCAAAGAGAACCTGATCACGGTTACATGCCCTGACCCATCATGCCAAGTGGCTATAGGACCTGAGGCATGTAGATCCATTGGGGTTCCACAGGAAGTCTTGGAAAGATGGGAGAACATTCTGTGTGAATCTGTGATCATGGAGGCTCACAAGTTCTACTGCCCGTTTAAAGATTGTTCGGCGATGCTGGTGGACGATGGTGGGGAGGCTGTCACATCCTCAGAGTGCCCAAATTGCAACCGACTGTTTTGTGCGCAGTGTAAGGTCGCATGGCATTGCGGTATGAATTGCATCGAGTTTCAGAGCTTGAAGAAGGGTGAGACAAGTCCTGATGATATTTTGTGTATGAATCTTGCAAAGAACAATAAATGGATGAAGTGCTCAGAATGCAATTATCTAGTGGAAAAGGTTGATGGTTGTCAGCACATTACTTGCAGGTCGATCTGCTTTCACTTTCACCTATATTCTTTACTGTAACATATTAATTGATTAACTCATGATGAGTTTTGATTCTGCAGATGTGGACATCATTTTTGTTATGGATGTGGACAGCCGTATAACGGAGGAGGCGCCCACTCGTGTGCATCTATTTTTAATTATTAGACATGTGATTTCATAATTTTGGCATATGTCCTTCCTGTTCTAAGTTTGTTTCATTTTTATCACTCTCAGTTTCTCTTTCCAACAGATACATTTAGCCCTTGGTCAAGAAAGTATGAACCAAGATCTTATTTTTCTTTTTGATGAATCATTTTTCAGATATAACTTTAGGCTGTGGCCATCAGCAAATGCTGTTTGTTTTGATTTGCCATTTATTAACAGTTACTGAAACTGCATTACCAACTAACCAAACTGCTCTTTGGAAGTTAACATCCACTTCCATCAACAAATTAAAGCTAGCATCAAACTGTATCTTACTTTCTTATTTCTCTTATCTTAATATGAATTCATATAAAACTTCACATGCTATTGTTGGAACTAGATCTATTAAATCTTGTTTTCAGAGTAACACATTTTGTCCTACCATCTCATTTTTTTACCTTGTTAACTAAAAGATGAATAACATATCTTTCTGTTTGTGAATCTTGTATTTAAAAAAAATCCTGTTCATTATAAGAATGGAATTGGATCAGATTATTATAGGTATAAAAAGGGTAGTTGTCAACTCTAAAGTCTATTGCATGACTGCATAATCAAGCACTCACCAACTCTTTGAAAAGATCAGCAAAGCAATCACATGAATTCATTATCCGCAGCCTCAATCACAATCATAGACTAAAACAATCCATCTAGCTAGATATGTTACTTGTGTGTTTTAACATTAATTCTGATAATCTTGTAACAGGTTCCCCTCTTTCTAGTTAAATCTTTGGATATAGAATAATAGAAATCTAATAATAAAAGATCATTTAAGGTTTGTGTTCAAAGTGACAGCATGTTTGATCTTGTGTTTTAACAAAAAACAATACATACATTATATATGATATTATTATAGCTGGCTAGTCCTTATCCTTTGGTCGAGTCTAAAAGACGACTAAAAGGAGGAGATATTATTGAATATATATGCTGATGACTGATGGTTGATTGGGTCCAAGACACCAGAAATAGAGTTGTTCATTAGATATGCTGACAATTGATGATGGCAAATTAAGGGTAATTGTTGAAGACAAGCAAATTAAATGGCTGTTGCGAATATCGAACTTGGTCTTCCGCTTCTCGCTGTTTCTTGTTTGTTGATGCTTACAGGTTGCTCATCGAGTTCTCAAAGTCATTTCATCAAACACTCTTGTGCGCTCTTTGTTTTCGGTGACTCCCTTTTTGATTCCGGAAACAACAACTACATAAACACTACAACCACTTTTCAAGCCAACTTCTCGCCGTATGGCATCTCGTACTTCAATCCTCCAAGTGGGAGATTCTCCGATGGCCGTCTCATTCCTGATTTCATCGGTGAGTGTCTCAAACAACTACGTACCCATCTTCTTTTCTTTGGTTCTAGCTTGTTGGTAAATTTTTCTTGAATAATTTACAGTAATAAAGTTCCTTTATTCACATAACTTTTAGTCTTTTACGAGATGTTCCAATCATATGTTATTTTTTTTTATAAATATAACACTTTTTTTTAAAATTATGTGAGGCGAATGAATCATAAACCAGTATTGGCAATATCTAATGATTAGTTGTTTTTTTTCAGTTTGACATATATTAAATACTTATCAAATTTGCCAATTTGCTCGTTATTTAGTAAATTTGTCTTCTTCAATCTTCATCGAGTACAATAGTATGTTTTTTTACTTAATTTGGTAATTATTTAGTAAAATTTTCAACATAACAGATAGTATGAAATTTGGTCATTATTTAGCAAACTCTTCATTTATGTTTTTATTTCTTTACTTAATTTTATAAAATTAAAATTTCAACATTTATAAAAATTTATATAAAATTGTGTGACTTTCAAATGGGAAAAAAGTTTAAGCAAATCTAATATAAGTTTGTTAGTATGTATTAAGTTTCCGTTTTGTTGCTTATAAGTTATAATCTCACTGGTTTTATATAACAGCCGAGTATGCGGGACTACCTCTGATTCCGACGTATCTAGAACCCCAAAATAACGAATTTGCGTATGGAGCAAACTTTGCGTCAGGAGGAGCCGGAGCATTAACTGAAACTCATGCTGGATTTGTATGTATTTTACAAATGATCGATTATATATATAGGGGTGGGATCCTTAAAAACATTCTTTTGTCTAAAAATAACAAAAACACATATTTTACTAATTTTTCATATTGCGATTCGTATTTTTTGTATTGTATTTGTATTTTACAATTGATCGATTATATATATATATATGGGTGAGATCCTTAAAAACATTGTTTTGTCTAAAGTTAATAAAAACACATATTTTACTAAATATTTATATCGGATTCATATTTTTTGTATTGTATTTGTATTTTTTTGTATTGCATTTGTATTTTTTGTGTTGTATTTGTATTTTTTGTGTTGTATTTTACTAAAAAAAATGATTTTATTTGATCCTATTTTCAAGAGAACTCAACCTATCTGTATTTATATAACATTTAATTCTCAATTTGAATATGTTTGCCCAAATTGGTATATGTAGGTAGTTGACCTAAAAACACAACTAAAGTTTTTCGGCGATTTAGAGAAATATTTGAGGCAGAGTTTTGGTGATGCGGAAACCAATCAACTTCTATCGGATGCCATCTACTTGTTTAGCTTTGGTGGCAACGACTATTTAGCTGTTGCCGGAAACAAGGACAATGTGCTTTATCCTTATACACATGAACAGTACGTGGGAATGGTGATCGGTAACTTGACTAATGCGTTTAAGGTAACAAATACTTTGGTGCATTTTCTACTTGTATTTGAAAGGCAGTAGCCAAGTTGTAAAGTTGTAGAGGTGTATGTTTATTAGATCATGATGTATGGTCCGTGAAAGCTCTTCGTGAGTCCCACTCACGTAGGCCCACGGCACAGAACACCATCTCGGCCTTGTGAGGGCGGGGTTGCGCGACTTGTATACGTGAGAGTAGCCACGACGTCAGATGGATTGTGTGGTGTGTGCTGCTCTAATCAAAACATGCCAACTTTATTTTTTTTAAGTTAATATAAAATAACCCCTCACATAACACACCATCATATCCCTCATACCAAACCTACAGAGATGTATCTATCTACGTAGTAATCCAACACAACCAAACTACTTACACTAATATACCACATGTCTTTATAAATAACTTTATAGATGAGATGAGCTCAGTGGTTTAATAAGGATGTTTGTGATATAATATAATAGTAGATTTATAGAGTCAAAAACAAATTTAATGGCCAAAATCTAAAAGTTCTAAATTTGGTTTAGGACTCAAAACCAAATTAACTATATCTTCTTCTATCCCTCACTTGTGGCCTAGTGGTTGGGGATTTAGGTTCTCCACAAGAGACTCAAGTTCAATCCTTACTTGTGTCACTTTTGAGGAGATTTGGCAATAAAGGATTTGAGCTAAGCCTTGTGCAAGGTTGTCAGTTTAATTTTTCGAGCCCATCCGGGTTTTCGTCCCACCGTGTGTTACGCCAAAGAGTCCACTCTTATGGTGGCACAATGACTGTCAAGTGGCAGTCGACGATATAGTTTTCCGGGGGAACACTCAAGCCCCAGCTAAGACGTCCGGAGGGGCATAGTTAAGACACTCTCGTCTGACTTCACTAAAATACGAGGCTCCCCTATCCATGAAATTGCCGTTTAAAAAAAACTATATCTTCTTCTAATCAAATACTCACTCAAACTCACAACTAAAATATCATATATCAATAATTTTTTGGTTTCTTTGACATAGGATTTTGATTTCGATGATTATCAATTTTTTTATTGTTATTTAAAAAAGATAATGATAAATCGTAAACTAAACATAATGAAAAATCATAAAAGAATATCTTAATAATAATGTAAAAAGATTAAAATACAAACAAAAAACAAGAAAACACGTTAGCGAAACATAATAAATAATAAAATATAAAAAAAAAACCAAACAAATGTTAAAAGAAAGAAAAGACTAGTTAAAAATGAGTAAAAAATTAGAAATTTTTAAAGATTTAGTTAAAACAAGGTGGAGATCACATACATGTTGCGCGTTGCAGCGACACTAGTGTTCGCTTTTGTAACCGGTGTTGGATTGCGGTTCTTCCGTTCACTATGTAAAAAGTTACATATTACTATTAAGCTTGAGTCCCACCAACATAAAACATTAGACTATCACAATAAGACCTTAAACCATATATCACTTGCATTTGACACTTAACTTTATTTATCCAAAAAGAAAACATAAACTTCGCTAGGTGCCTTTCACACTTAAATTTATTTACCTGTACAACCTCAACTGACATAATTTCATAATTGGATTAAAATTTCCACTGCTATAATCATCAATCACATATAAAAATATTCCCTAAATACAAATATGTTGAAACTAAGTACCAAAAATCACCGGAACTTGTTTGAAAACAACTACAGACTTACATAGTGTGTAACATTGTACTCCTCATCATCAAATATGACCTATACATGTACACACAACACTGTCTTCGCTCCTTGTTTATGGATTTATTAAGTCGCGACACAAAGTCCATCCCCACATTTGCATTACACTCTTGCAAAGAAAGAAAATGATTGAATGGAAATTAATGTTAGCACACCAGATTATGGAAGCCCAAATTCTCATGACTGTAACCTACGTCAATAATAAAACTGAAATAGCAAAAGGTTATATAAAAATGTCGCCACTAATCCCATATTACCTGTCCAGATCTAGATTTGGTATACAAAAGCTCAAGTGCATATTCAAAATAATTTGTGAATCGAATAATTAGACCAAGCATGAGTGTTGGCCTATTGGTATCATTTATAGGTTTTCTAATTTTATTACATCCGAATAAAAACAGAACTCGGTTTAATGTCATATAGCTTAACATTGATTGTAAACGGTTGAATCAATGCACACACACACATATATATATATTAGGTTCAAATGAGAACTTTTTCTTTTGAGAACTTTTGAGAACCAATTTGGGCCACTAATTTTCAAGGGGGAGCATTCAAATTCATGGGGGGGTTTTCCATATATATAAATTAGTGGCTAAGATTAGTTCTTTTTAGTTCTCAAACCCAATTAGTTCTCAAATGATTCTCTCCCATATATATATATATATATATATATATATATATATATATATATATATATATATATATATATAGGGTGAGGTTCATTGTAGACACTTTCGCATGTGAAATGGCTCCTTTTCACATGTGAAATTTTCTGAAAAATGAGAAAAAAGAAAAAAACAAATTAATCACAACCATTAGATCAAGAGATCTAATGGTGAAAAAGGTGTCTACATGTCTACACTTATAAGGGTGTCTACAATGAACTTTTCACTATATATATATATATATATATATATATATTGTCATATAGATCAAAATTAAGTAAAACTAACAAATACCTTATGAGAGAAGGGGACCAAAATTAAGTAAAACAAACAAATACCTTATGAGAGAAGGGAACCCACAGACACCTTTAACAACAAAAAAGAACAATATAATCAACGAAGGTTCATAATAGTTTCAGTCATGTGTCATGAATTGTGAAAATTGATAATAATTTTGGAACAGGGGGAGTTTTACCGGTGGCTGCTCGCATGCCAGGTTTCTCCCAGAATGGTGTATGGAGGTGGTGTCCTCACGCACCCGATAGGGGCATACCGCCGACCGGGGCACGGTTAAGACACCCACGCTCGGGCTGGTGCCTAGGGGCTAGGTTCGACGGAATTCGCTGTTCAAAACAAATTTGGCAAAAAAATAAAATTACCTCCAAACACCCAATTGCCAAGAAAACTTTATTCAAACTGCAATGTGATTTCAACAAAGATTAAGGACAACAAAACTCCATATATCAAGAAACTCATCAAAATTATAATATTCACAACACTTTGATTTCAATAGTCGATTTGGAGATTACATCTCCCACTAAGAACAGTTTCATCAACCTAGTTCAACAACAGGCTTTTAAAATCAAAGTTACTTGATTTAAAATGATCAAAATGCCCTAAAAACTATTTAAAATGATCAAAATGCTCTAAATTAGGAAGCAAGGTTGTTGAGATTTGAGGATGGTTAAACCTGCTAACTCTTAAGGCTTAAAACTTAAACCCAAATCAGTACAAAACTTGCATCCTACAACACCATGAAAACACTCATGAGCCAAAATTAAGTAAAACTAACAAATACCTTATGAGAGAAGGGAACCCACAGACACCTGTAACAACAAAAAAGAACATATAGGGCTTGTTTGGGAGTGCTTATTTTGATGAATAAGTGCTTTTTGTCAAAAGTGCTTATTGGCTTATTACTTTTTGAAAATGAGTTTTTAAAAATGTGTTTGGATTAGCTTTTGTGGTGGGAGAAGTTAATAAGTCAATAAGTTATTTTTTAAAAAGTGTTTGTTTTAGCTTTTATATGTAAAATTACTAAAAGAGGGTTAAGTTGGTATAAGTTTAGGTGAGTATAAAATTAAATGAGTGGTATTATGGTAATTGAACACTCAATAAGTAATAAGCAGTTTTGAAAAGCCAGGAAATCCTGACTTATAAAAACTGACTTATTAGCTCACAGGAAAAGCTAAAATCCAAAAATGCTTATAGGTTTGCCAAACATTAAAAACAATTTATTAGTTTTTTGAAAAGGTAATAAGTTAACAAGCAGTTTTTATAAGCAATCCCAAACATCAACGAAGGTTCATAATAGTTTCAGTCATATGTCATGAATTGTGAAAATTGATAATAATTTTGGAAGAGGGTAGAAGAGAAAGCAAAGCCGTAAGAACAGGAAGAAACAAAATAAAAGGATTAAACACCCAGAATTACGCCAATGATGGCATCATACTTTTAGAAACCCAAATTGAGAACCAAATCGTTGATGGTACATGAGATGATTAAACCCTAATTTGTTGCAATATCGAACCAAATCGCTGGATAACAACACCAACATCAAACTCATTAGAAATTGATCTTAGTTGTGGTGGTTGCTTGAATCAGAAAAGAAAACAGAGAGATCAAGGTTCGGTGATGATGATGGTTACTTGAATCAGAAGGTGAGCGACGATGGTCTTCACAAACAGAAGCTATACCATTGATTAAGATTCTAAAAACGAAACTAACCTCGGTTAACTCGATCCTCGGTTCACTCCCAATTCTTCTTCTTTTGCCCGCCAGAAACCCTAAATCGATCTGAAACAAACTATTAGGCATAAGAAGAAAACAAAAACAAAGGTGAAAAACACAGAGCAAAGAAAAAGGAAGGTGAAAAACACACGAACTAATGTTCTTCGTTGGATTGATCGAGAGAGTGAAGATTGATAAAGATGATGCGTGAAGCAAGGAACAACTGCGTGCGTGAAGTAAGGAACTATTTAAAATCATGTACAATCATGCCATCAACGGAGAAGAAAAAAGTGAAAGAATGGGCGGTGGCGGGAAATTCAGCAGTATAACCATTGACCATCCATCTTTTATTGAAATAGCCTTTCACTTTAGTTTTTTACCGTATTAACCCAGCCAATGAAACTCTATCACCTCAGCATTTTAGTCAAATTCGTACCCATCACTCACGCCAGATAATAATATTTCGCGCCATGTAATAAAATTTCGCGCTTGAAAAAAAATAAAAGATAAAAACACTCGCGCCGTCCACTCGCGCCCTATATGTTATTTTCGCGCTGATTAAATAAATTTAAATTAAAAGAAGCCTTTTTTAATATTTTTTAGGTTATAACTTTTAGATTTTTATATATTATTATTTTAAATTTATAAATTATTGTTTTTAACTTTATAAATTTTATATTCTTGAGAAAAAAAAAACGTTTTTAGTTTGAGATTTTTAATATTTTATTGTTTAAATTTTATAGATTTTTCATATATTTTATATAATCTAACAAAAAACGTTTTAATTTTCTGATTTTTTTATATATTATTGTTTAAAATTTATAGATCTTTTATATATTTTATATAATCTAACAAAAAAACATTTTAATTTTCTGAATTTTTTTATAGATTTAAAAAAAAAACGTTTTAGGTTTGAAATTTCCTATATATTATTGTTTAAAATTTATAGATTTTTATATATTTTATCTTATCTAAAAAAAGTTTTAGGTTTGAGATTTTTTTATATATTATTGTTTAAAATTTATAGATTTTTTATATATTATTGTTTTGTACATTTTTTTATTTTTTTAAAGTTATTAATTATATATGAGTTAATTCTATTGTTTTAGAAATTTTTGATTTCTAAAATTTAACCTCATGTATAATTAACGTTATTATTTTTTAACGTTTTTTATTGTTGTGTTAACGTTATTAACAATCATATTTTTTTTATTAATTCTACATAGTGAGAAAATTTTTATTGTTGTTTGAAACCCTTTTTATAGATTATTTTAAAGTTTTTTAGTTTATGTTTTTAATTTTTTTATTTAATGGAATCTTGAGAATCTTGCATTACTTTTAACCTTTTTTTAAAATTTTTTAAAAAAGCTTAACTTATTTTTTTTGAAAGTCGGTTACGAGACTTAATTATGTTTTAAAAAAACTCCGTTTTCAATAAAACTTAGGTCAAATTGTTTTAAAAAAAGAATTATAAACGACTATGTATTTAGATTTTTTTAAAAGATCATTAATTATAAGTTATTAACAAAAAATACATTGAGGTGCTTAAATAATTAAAAGAAATAAAAATTAAAAAATAAGAAAAAAACTGAAATACAATTTGCCGTATATTACTCGCGCCGGACTTTATTCTCGCGCCACACACTCTTGCTTATTATCGGTCAAATGGCTATTTTGGTAAATGAACAGGTCAAAGGCTCTTTTGATTTTTGATGATTGGTCAATCGCCATTTGGGTGAAATTCCCGACGGTGGCCTGTGATAACAGAGAGAATGAAGGAGCAGGTAGGTTTTGGGAAGAGGTAAAGAAAGTCTTCTAACCAGCTTATAAAATGCCCTCAAAGTTCATCAAAATTACAAAAAGTGCCATACTTAATTTATTATTCCTCTTTTGTAAAATTAAAGATATATAATGCCATATTTAATTTACTATTTGTAAAATTAAAGATATATAATAAGAATGTAATAGTTATTCCATATTTCTCTATATCGACGAGATGGGTTATTGTGAAAAGTTTCCTTATGATAAAAATGATAAGAAACAATCACAACCATTAGATCTTCAATTAAATGAAAATGTATGGATCAAAGTTTTTTTTTCTTTTTCGTAGAACTAAAGAGAAAAACGATAATTGAAAGTGTATTTTTGACTTTTTTATCAAGTTCCTCATATTTTTTAAACCTTCATAGCTTTTATATAAAATAAAATTTTTAAAAAAATAAATTACACCATAATAACGAGCGTTTTATATCTCTAAAGTGCGTATAGTGTTGTTATATATAAAATAAAATAAAAAATACTCTTTCGATCTGACACAACGATAATGATCTGAACAAGTTCAGATCGTTGTGTCATATTGTGTTAAAAATGTTTAGATCATTGTGTCAAATACTCGTCACTGTGTTAAAATATTCAGATCATTGTGTCAAATCGAAAGAGTAATTTTTTTAATTTTATATATAGCAACACTATATGCGTTTTAAAGATAAAAAATTATCGTTTTTATAGTGTAATTTAAAAATATATATATAATAATATCGTATATAAAGTTATTAATTTTTTTAAAAATGTGAGAACTTAATAAAAAGTCAACAAAAATGACCAAGACTAAATTACACATGATTTCTTTTTATTAGATCAAGATCCAATAACTAATATGATTCTTATCCTTCTTACATGAATCATACTTCTTACTTTAACCTTCCTCCATATAATTTATACTATAAACAATAAAAGTTTCTCTGGATAATAAATGACATTTATTGTGTCTTGTGGATCCATCCAATGGATGCTGCAAATTTTTTATTTTGTTTTTTAATATTATTTTTTATGTAAACACAATACAATTAGCATAAATAAGTTGGTAGTGTAATAAATCTCACATGTAAAATAACATTTAGGTTATAGGCTTGATAGTTAGAGCGTTTGGTTTCTAGTTTTAGCGTTATTACTTATCTTTTTTAGATTTCCATTTCTTTAAATTGTGTTTTAGACTTTTAGTAAAGCAACTATTTTGTATTCTCATGTTATCCCCATAGTAACACGCAGACACTAATAGTAAATCTAGTTAATAATTTAATTTAGAAATTTTCATGTAAATTTTATTTTGGGTTGAGTAGATTATTCAATTATAAAAATATAAAAGGAATGTATGTAACTAGATTTACAACTTGCACGTTGTCGTGGGGATAAAACGGGTACATGAAATAGTTGCATTGCTATAACACCACGATAAAAACGAAAATATAAAAAACTGAGTAACGACTTTAAAATTAGAATAAAAACGCTTAAAGTATTAAGCCTACAACCTGAAAGTTATATTACATGACTATAACCATTATACCACCAAATTGGGTACTAAATTCGTTGCGCTAGAAAAAAAATACAAAACTTAAAAAATAAATAAATAAACCGCAGATAAGACGCAGGCACAAAACAATTGAATTGCTATAACGAAAACAGAAATACGAATTTAAAAAACTGTGTAACGTCGTTAAAATTAAAACTTGTTATAGTATACTTTTATGTTTTACATTTTTGCAACGTAGCTGGTTGGGGCCTACTGTGGTGGTGTATCAACACCACGCCCATCTGGGTTATATTTTTGGGGCTATCAGTTTTTTTAAGCGTTTTTAACAATTTTTTCCCTTTCTATATCTCATTTGTTTATTTTTTAAGTTTAGAAGTTTATTTTTGCTAACTAGATATAAGACATGGTTGTGTTGAATTATATTATTTTTTATGTACATGTGATTCTACTACCGTAACATGTCCAAATATTAACATTAACACAGGAAGATCCTCGTCGTAATGTGAGAGAAATAACATAAGTAGTTGTTCTTTATAAGAAAAATGATATATACAATTTTAGTTTTTAGTTTTGAATCAGGTATTATTGCAATTTAAAAAGAAACTACTTTAAGGTTGGGTCACGCGTTGCACATGCCTTGGTTTAGAACATCAGTGGAAAAAGGTAGCTTAGGATATATTGAATCTTGTTACTAACTAGAGATCGACCGCGTGTTGCTGCGGTAACTCAAAACGATGGCCAATAGATGTTGTTCCCACCGAAGACAAACCCCACCACCAGAAATCATGGCTGTTAAAGTCGTTCACCACCACTGCTATCGCCAATCGGCGACAAACCATCATTATCGTCGTAGCTCTGTTCTCCCGGGTTGCTTTCTCTCTATGCGTTTGTCTTTCTCTACAAATTGTTAGAGCATGTTCCTAGTGTGGTCGTTACTGTGCGAATATTTGTATAGATTGTAAACTAGGCTAGACTACCAGCAGACCAGTGGCGGACCAGATGGTACGCTAGACCATCTGGTACGTTGGTTAGTTGGTCCGCTGGGCAGAAGGTTGCCTATAAATAGGTAAAGTCTAGATTGCAATGTTGAGATTTCTGGTCATTTGTATTTGTGTTGAGAGGAGAGGTCTGTCCAACCTCTCCCGAGCTTCAACGATGTAAACTCCTTCGGTGTAATCATTCGACACAATAAATGATTAGATTTCTCCGTCTCTATCATTCTATGATCTGGAAACGATCCTTATACGGTTTTACACCAATAAACTCTTGGAC
>JBCNJP010009194.1:0-2500 GCA_039602395.1 Deinandra increscens subsp. villosa
AGGGTATACTAGCTCAGATGCAGACTCCTTTTGTATATCATTACGGCGCTCTTCTGTGTTACCACGACCTTTCGCACCATGGGACCCCTTGCTTCCACCATGTTCCATTCTTCATCCGGAACCACAGCCGCTACAACAACTTCCACCACCACACCACTACTCAGCCCCCGCCAGAATATACAGATTTTAGTCATTCCCCTCCTGAGGTGGCGAGGTGGTTGGAACAACAAAAACAATACTATGAGCAACTTCATCCATTCCATGAATCCTTCTGCATGAACGCACACTCACACTTGAATTTTGATACCATCTCAGCGAGCTCTGCGACTAGTACACCAGCCATGTCATCTGCCACTCCATTCCATATCCCGCCTGTCATACCTCAACCGACGCCGGAATATGTCGGGGTGCGATGATTTTCCAGATGCACACAACACTAAATATTATGTTGCGATATTTTTTTATTAAGCCCATTTCATAAAGATCAAACAAATTCATACAGATCCAACATATCCAAAATATCCATAAATATTACAATCATAAAAGTATCAATGTATTTAATTAGGTTTACTAAGGTCCACGTGATCATATGGTGATAAGCAACTTGATCTAACAGCATTACCTCCAACATGTACAACATACGAGTCAACTACAAGAGTTGATTGATAGCGGAAGCGAATAGAACCTTGATCTATGTCAAGGAATGAAAACCTAGCCCCAAAACCCGGTGCTAGAAACCTTGGATCTATGTCCAAGAAATCCTAGAAGCCAAAACCGGCTCTAGAAAAAAACCCTTTGGATAAACCCCAAAGAAAATATCTTATTATCAAAATCTTAACCAACTAATAATGAATTACAAAAGTTCTTAAATAGATAACCACAAACTTGACCAACAAGAAAACATAAAATAAGGAAACTATATAATTAAATAAAAGTATTAAAACGAATAGATTAAGATCTTCAACCCGATGGGAACGGGTCTCTAACTTTCGGAGGGGCTCGGGTTGGGTTCGTCTAGATCGCTATCATTCTCCCCCTCTTCGAAAAACTCGTCCTCGAGTTTTAACGACCCATTAAAACGCTAGGGCCACCCGGATCGAACGGAACATTTTGACGGCTTATAACCAACTCGTTATCTTCATTTGTCACTTCGGCCGCCTTTAAGCAAACACCACTCTTACGGGCGGGTCCCGGATCTATTGGATTACCGGGTCCTCCCATATCCTTCTTCCCCTCACCCTCTTCGAAAAAGACTCGTCCTCGAGTCTTGAGAACATCAAAAAGATCACCATGAATTTTAAGGCGGACAAAATATCGTAGCATCGCTAATAAATAAAGCTTACCATACGTTACTTGAGATGAATAATTTTTTATTGAAGCTTCGTACAAAATCTCAACAGGACCATAAACACACAAATCATATATCTTGGAAAATATATCCCTATATTCTTTCACATAAGTCGTTTGAATTAACTTACTTGCACTTTTTTTTATCAATCCATCCACCAAACATGCATCCATCCATAATTTTTTATTGTGAATTTGAATTGGCAAAGTGCATATCGGCATAATTACCTCCAACTGAGTGAAACAAAATAATCTAATTATTTTCTCACATTCCTTTCTCATCCACTTCCAAATTAAAAGCCAAAAATCACGGCCAACCTTCAATCCGAAATTGACTTCCATCCTAATTGAATTCCACAAATCACGTTCAAATTTGAACTCCCCCACAATGGGTTGAACCACAATTGAACCCAAATCGAATGTTGATGGCGTGACAATGGTGAACAGCGCTGGCGACAGGAGAGGCACGAAAGGGACGGATCGTGCGGGTGACGCGGGTTGCGCGGCCAGTGCGGGTTGCACGGTTTGCGCGGCTGGTATGGATGGTGCGTGTTGTGCGCATCGTGCGAGCGGGGAAACATGCGGTGAAAAAGTAAACCACCCAAGAAAATATTGAACGGCCAAACATTCTCCCACATCTAGTGTTATTCCGTCTTCATCGTATCGCGGTTCTTGATAGATCGGAGTCTCCTCTTCATTCTCATCATCCCAGACGATGGATCCTGATTCAGTTACCTCCAAACCTTCTTCATCCCCGTACACATCATACACAGGAGGAAGATCATAGATAACGCCCACATTGGTAGGATGCTCCTCATCCCCGGTTGACTCGTCCCAGGCGGGTTCTTCCGGTTCCGTTTCCTGCCATGTTGACGAGGCTTTAAGATCTCGCATCCGTCGCTTGAGTCGTCGGATCTCTTGTTGTAACTCGAGGTCTTGAACTTTTCGGCGGAGTCGCTTGATCTTTTCTACATCTCGGGGGTCACGGTGATAGTCGGCGTTGCCTCCGGCGGCGAATCTACGTCGATGATCACAGTGGTTCCACCGATCCATGGCTCTGATGCCAAATGATAGCGGAAGCGAATAGAACCTTGATCTATGTCAAGGAATGAAAACCTAGCCCCAAAACCCGGTGCTAGAAACCTTGGATCTA
>JBCNJP010009194.1:15000-17500 GCA_039602395.1 Deinandra increscens subsp. villosa
TCATCATCATCATCATCATCATCATCATCATCATCATCATCATCATCATCATCATCATCATCATCATCATCATCATCATCATCATCATCATCATCATCATCATCATCATCATCATCATCATCATCATCATCATCATCATCATCATCATCATCATCATCATCATCATCATCATCATCATCATCATCATCATCATCATCATCATCATCATCATCATCATCATCATCATCATCATCATCATCATCATCATCATCATCATCATCATCATCATCATCATCATCATCATCATCATCATCATCATCATCATCATCATCATCATCATCATCATCATCATCATCATCATCATCATCATCATCATCATCATCATCATCATCATCATCATCATCATCATCATCATCATCATCATCATCATCATCATCATCATCATCATCATCATCATCATCATCATCATCATCATCATCATCATCATCATCATCATCATCATCATCATCATCATCATCATCATCATCATCATCATCATCATCATCATCATCATCATCATCATCATCATCATCATCATCATCATCATCATCATCATCATCATCATCATCATCATCATCATCATCATCATCATCAGTCATCATCATCATCATCATCATCATCATCATCATCATCATCATCATCATCATCATCATCATCATCATCATCATCATCATCATCATCATCATCATCATCATCATCATCATCATCATCATCATCATCATCATCATCATCATCATCATCATCATCATCATCATCATCATCATCATCATCATCATCATCATCATCATCATCATCATCATCATCATCATCATCATCATCATCATCATCATCATCATCATCATCATCATCATCATCATCATCATCATCATCATCATCATCATCATCATCATCATCATCATCATCATCATCATCATCATCATCATCATCATCATCATCATCATCATCATCATCATCATCATCATCATCATCATCATCATCATCATCATCATCATCATCATCATCATCATCATCATCATCATCATCATCATCATCATCATCATCATCATCATCATCATCATCATCATCATCATCATCATCATCATCATCATCATCATCATCATCATCATCATCATCATCATCATCATCATCATCATCATCATCATCATCATCATCATCATCATCATCATCATCATCATCATCATCATCATCATCATCATCATCATCATCATCATCATCATCATCATCATCATCATCATCATCATCATCATCATCATCATCATCATCATCATCATCATCATCATCATCATCATCATCATCATCATCATCATCATCATCATCATCATCATCATCATCATCATCATCATCATCATCATCATCATCATCATCATCATCATCATCATCATCATCATCATCATCATCATCATCATCATCATCATCATCATCATCATCATCATCATCATCATCATCATCATCATCATCATCATCATCATCATCATCATCATCATCATCATCATCATCATCATCATCATCATCATCATCATCATCATCATCATCATCATCATCATCATCATCATCATCATCATCATCATCATCATCATCATCATCATCATCATCATCATCATCATCATCATCATCATCATCATCATCATCATCATCATCATCATCATCATCGTCATCATCATCATCATCATCATCATCATCATCATCATCATCATCATCATCATCATCATCATCATCATCATCATCATCATCATCATCATCATCATCATCATCATCATCATCATCATCATCATCATCATCATCATCATCATCATCATCATCATCATCATCATCATCATCATCATCATCATCATCATCATCATCATCATCATCATCATCATCATCATTCATCATCATCATCATCATCATCATCATCATCATCATCATCATCATCATCATCATCATCATCATCATCATCATCATCATCATCATCATCATCATCATCATCATCATCATCATCATCATCATCATCATCATCATCATCATCATCATCATCATCATCATCATCATCATCATCATCATCATCATCATCATCATCATCATCATCATCATCATCATCATCATCATCATCATCATCATCATCATCATCATCATCATCATCATCATCATCATCATCATCATCATCATCATCATCATCATCATCATCATCATCATCATCATCATCATCATCATCATCATCATCATCATCATCATCATCATCATCATCATCATCATCATCATCATCATCATCATCATCATCATCATCATCATCATCATCATCATCATCATCATCATCATCATCATCATCATCATCATCATCATCATCATCATCATCATCATCATCATCATCATCATCATCATCATCATCATCATCATCATCATCATCATCATCATCATCATCATCATCATCATCATCATCATCATCATCATCATCATCATCATCATCATCATCATCATCATCATCATCATCATCATCATCATCATC
>JBCNJP010009194.1:22500-27500 GCA_039602395.1 Deinandra increscens subsp. villosa
TCATCATCATCATCATCATCATCATCATCATCATCATCATCATCATCATCATCATCATCATCATCATCATCATCATCATCATCATCATCATCATCATCATCATCATCATCATCATCATCATCATCATCATCATCATCATCATCATCATCATCATCATCATCATCATCATCATCATCATCATCATCATCATCATCATCATCATCATCATCATCATCATCATCATCATCATCATCATCATCATCATCATCATCATCATCATCATCATCATCATCATCATCATCATCATCATCATCATCATCATCATCATCATCATCATCATCATCATCATCATCATCATCATCATCATCATCATCATCATCATCATCATCATCATCATCATCATCATCATCATCATCATCATCATCATCATCATCATCATCATCATCATCATCATCATCATCATCATCATCATCATCATCATCATCATCATCATCATCATCATCATCATCATCATCATCATCATCATCATCATCATCATCATCATCATCATCATCATCATCATCATCATCATCATCATCATCATCATCATCATCATCATCATCATCATCATCATCATCATCATCATCATCATCATCATCATCATCATCATCATCATCATCATCATCATCATCATCATCATCATCATCATCATCATCATCATCATCATCATCATCATCATCATCATCATCATCATCATCATCATCATCATCATCATCATCATCATCATCATCATCATCATCATCATCATCATCATCATCATCATCATCATCATCATCATCATCATCATCATCATCATCATCATCATCATCATCATCATCATCATCATCATCATCATCATCATCATCATCATCATCATCATCATCATCATCATCATCATCATCATCATCATCATCATCATCATCATCATCATCATCATCATCATCATCATCATCATCATCATCATCATCATCATCATCATCATCATCATCATCATCATCATCATCATCATCATCATCATCATCATCATCATCATCATCATCATCAT
The DNA here is from genome assembly GCA_039602395.1 of Deinandra increscens subsp. villosa. Taxonomy (NCBI): domain Eukaryota; kingdom Viridiplantae; phylum Streptophyta; class Magnoliopsida; order Asterales; family Asteraceae; genus Deinandra; species Deinandra increscens. The sequence goes on from JBCNJP010009194.1 coordinate 23,543, forward strand.
CATCATCATCATCATCATCATCATCATCATCATCATCATCATCATCATCATCATCATCATCATCATCATCATCATCATCATCATCATCATCATCATCATCATCATCATCATCATCATCATCATCATCATCATCATCATCATCATCATCATCATCATCATCATCATCATCATCATCATCATCATCATCATCATCATCATCATCATCATCATCATCATCATCATCATCATCATCATCATCATCATCATCATCATCATCATCATCATCATCATCATCATCATCATCATCATCATCATCATCATCATCATCATCATCATCATCATCATCATCATCATCATCATCATCATCATCATCATCATCATCATCATCATCATCATCATCATCATCATCATCATCATCATCATCATCATCATCATCATCATCATCATCATCATCATCATCATCATCATCATCATCATCATCATCATCATCATCATCATCATCATCATCATCATCATCATCATCATCATCATCATCATCATCATCATCATCATCATCATCATCATCATCATCATCATCATCATCATCATCATCATCATCATCATCATCATCATCATCATCATCATCATCATCATCATCATCATCATCATCATCATCATCATCATCATCATCATCATCATCATCATCATCATCATCATCATCATCATCATCATCATCATCATCATCATCATCATCATCATCATCATCATCATCATCATCATCATCATCATCATCATCATCATCATCATCATCATCATCATCATCATCATCATCATCATCATCATCATCATCATCATCATCATCATCATCATCATCATCATCATCATCATCATCATCATCATCATCATCATCATCATCATCATCATCATCATCATCATCATCATCATCATCATCATCATCATCATCATCATCATCATCATCATCATCATCATCATCATCATCATCATCATCATCATCATCATCATCATCATCATCATCATCATCATCATCATCATCATCATCATCATCATCATCATCATCATCATCATCATCATCATCATCATCATCATCATCATCATCATCATCATCATCATCATCATCATCATCATCATCATCATCATCATCATCATCATCATCATCATCATCATCATCATCATCATCATCATCATCATCATCATCATCATCATCATCATCATCATCATCATCATCATCATCATCATCATCATCATCATCATCATCATCATCATCATCATCATCATCATCATCATCATCATCATCATCATCATCATCATCATCATCATCATCATCATCATCATCATCATCATCATCATCATCATCATCATCATCATCATCATCATCATCATCATCATCATCATCATCATCATCATCATCATCATCATCATCATCATCATCATCATCATCATCATCATCATCATCATCATCATCATCATCATCATCATCATCATCATCATCATCATCATCATCATCATCATCATCATCATCATCATCATCATCATCATCATCATCATCATCATCATCATCATCATCATCATCATCATCATCATCATCATCATCATCATCATCATCATCATCATCATCATCATCATCATCATCATCATCATCATCATCATCATCATCATCATCATCATCATCATCATCATCATCATCATCATCATCATCATCATCATCATCATCATCATCATCATCATCATCATCATCATCATCATCATCATCATCATCATCATCATCATCATCATCATCATCATCATCATCATCATCATCATCATCATCATCATCATCATCATCATCATCATCATCATCATCATCATCATCATCATCATCATCATCATCATCATCATCATCATCATCATCATCATCATCATCATCATCATCATCATCATCATCATCATCATCATCATCATCATCATCATCATCATCATCATCATCATCATCATCATCATCATCATCATCATCATCATCATCATCATCATCATCATCATCATCATCATCATCATCATCATCATCATCATCATCATCATCATCATCATCATCATCATCATCATCATCATCATCATCATCATCATCATCATCATCATCATCATCATCATCATCATCATCATCATCATCATCATCATCATCATCATCATCATCATCATCATCATCATCATCATCATCATCATCATCATCATCATCATCATCATCATCATCATCATCATCATCATCATCATCATCATCATCATCATCATCATCATCATCATCATCATCATCATCATCATCATCATCATCATCATCATCATCATCATCATCATCATCATCATCATCATCATCATCATCATCATCATCATCATCATCATCATCATCATCATCATCATCATCATCATCATCATCATCATCATCATCATCATCATCATCATCATCATCATCATCATCATCATCATCATCATCATCATCATCATCATCATCATCATCATCATCATCATCATCATCATCATCATCATCATCATCATCATCATCATCATCATCATCATCATCATCATCATCATCATCATCATCATCATCATCATCATCATCATCATCATCATCATCATCATCATCATCATCATCATCATCATCATCATCATCATCATCATCATCATCATCATCATCATCATCATCATCATCATCATCATCATCATCATCATCATCATCATCATCATCATCATCATCATCATCATCATCATCATCATCATCATCATCATCATCATCATCATCATCATCATCATCATCATCATCATCATCATCATCATCATCATCATCATCATCATCATCATCATCATCATCATCATCATCATCATCATCATCATCATCATCATCATCATCATCATCATCATCATCATCATCATCATCATCATCATCATCATCATCATCATCATCATCATCATCATCATCATCATCATCATCATCATCATCATCATCATCATCATCATCATCATCATCATCATCATCATCATCATCATCATCATCATCATCATCATCATCATCATCATCATCATCATCATCATCATCATCATCATCATCATCATCATCATCATCATCATCATCATCATCATCATCATCATCATCATCATCATCATCATCATCATCATCATCATCATCATCATCATCATCATCATCATCATCATCATCATCATCATCATCATCATCATCATCATCATCATCATCATCATCATCATCATCATCATCATCATCATCATCATCATCATCATCATCATCATCATCATCATCATCATCATCATCATCATCATCATCATCATCATCATCATCATCATCATCATCATCATCATCATCATCATCATCATCATCATCATCATCATCATCATCATCATCATCATCATCATCATCATCATCATCATCATCATCATCATCATCATCATCATCATCATCATCATCATCATCGTCATCATCATCATCATCATCATCATCATCATCATCATCATCATCATCATCGTCATCATCATCATCATCATCATCATCATCATCATCATCATCATCATCATCATCATCATCATCATCATCATCATCATCATCATCATCATCATCATCATCATCATCATCATCATCATCATCATCATCATCATCATCATCATCATCATCATCATCATCATCATCATCATCATCATCATCATCATCATCATCATCATCATCATCATCGTCATCATCATCATCATCATCATCATCATCATCATCATCATCATCATCATCATCATCATCATCATCATCATCATCATCATCATCATCATCATCATCATCATCATCATCATCATCATCATCATCATCATCATCATCATCATCATCATCATCATCATCATCATCATCATCATCATCATCATCATCATCATCATCATCATCATCATCATCATCATCATCATCATCATCATCATCATCATCATCATCATCATCATCATCATCATCATCATCATCATC